>VSMD01065771.1:0-150209 GCA_008750895.1 Mirza zaza
CCAGGCTAGAGTGAGTGCCGTGGCATCAGCCTAGCTCACAGCAACCTCAAACTCCTGGGCTTAAGCAATCCTCCTGCCTCAGCCTCCCGAGTAGCTGGTACTACAGGCATGTGCCACCATGCCCGGCTAATTTTTTCTATATATATATTAGTTGGCCAATTAATTTCTTTCTATTTATAGTAGAGACGGGGTCTTGCTCAGGCTGGTTTCGAACTCCTGACCTTGAGCAATCCGCCTGCCTCGGCCTCCCAGAATGCTAGGTTTACAGGCGTGAAGATGGCTGTGTTTAAATCCCAGCTCTGTCGCTGCTCAACTGTGCGGCCTTGGGCAAGGTAAACTCTGTGTCCTAGTGGACTCCTCCCCTAAAGTGGGCACAGCGATGATGGTGATGGTAGTTTCTAGATCTTGGTGATTTAATGAGAATTTACTTACAGTGCTTGGCATCCACTAAGCCCTTAGGGAGATGTCAGCTATTACTACTCTGATGTTTTGCTCATCTGAGATAAGACTGTCTTATAGACCCGAGCAAACTACTGGGCTCAGACTTTTCCTGTAGGACGCCAGTCAAACAGGAGTCCAGGTAGAAGCTGCAAAGATTACCTCACACATCTCTTCTGTATAAAGAACCTTAGCTGGGCCATTTCTGCACCTGTTGGCCATGGTAGTTCTGACGCTCGATGCATATGCCATTAACATAAAACTGAAAACGCAATCAGCTAAATCATTAACTTAAATATTGACTTCAGGGGTCTATCTGTCCAGATGCGTATATCCACCTTCCTCCTGGAAAGCCCGTCCTTCCTGCCCACAGGTGGTATCTCAAAGCAACGCATTCAGACAGACAGATTCCCAGCATTGCCAGGCCTCTTTCTTGCATAGCTCATGAAAAAATAAAACTACTTGCGTCCATGCAGTTCCTAGTCCTGCTTATCCTGAACTTGCCCTCTGGCTCCATTTTCAGTCACCAGAGCCTGTGGACCCTACCTCTTTAACACTCTGGGATCTGCCCACCTCTTCCCTCCTCTCCGCCACCACCCTTGTGGCAGTCACTCACCATCTCCTGCTGGATCTGTGCAGCTGCCTCTTAACTGGTCTCCTGGCGTCGGTCTGGCGCCCTCCAAGCCCTGCTCCACGGCTAGCGTGCAACCCCACCCTGACACCCCGGCTCCACAGCCTGCGCTTGCTTGTGGTTGCTCTCAGGATCAAGGCCACAGTCTGGGCCTCTGAGGCCGTTTCGGGTCTGCTGCTCTGGATTCCCAGCTCCGCCCTCCTCCACAGCAGAGCTGCTCTGAACCACTTGGAATTAAAGAAGGAAGGAGCTAGAACTATCTTGTCCTTGTTCGCTGGTCTAGAATAACCTTTCCCCTACCCCATCCAAATCTACAGGGCAATGTCCCCTTGGTCCACAGGAAGGAGCAGGGGCAGAGAGGGTCAGAAATACCCCCGTGCTGTGCAGCTGACCAGTGAGGACTGAGGTTCAAGCCTAAGCTGACCCCAGGGCTATCTATGCTCTTAAACTTTTTCAAACTTTTACACTTCAAATAATAAATGTTTAAGTTTGGAAGGAAAGGGTCATCTTATATCATTTTTTTTTTTTCATAAATTTGCTAAGACTTGGCCGGGCACGGTGGCTCACGCCTGTAATCCTAGCTCTCTGGGAGGCTGAGGTGGGCGGATCGTTTGAGCTCAGGAGTTCGAGACCAGCCTGAGCAAGAGCAAGACCCCATCTCTACTATAAATAGAAAGAAATTAATTGGCCAACTAATATATATAGAAAAAATTAGCCGGGCATGGTGGCACATGTCTGTAGTCCCAGCTACTTGGGAGGCTGAGGCAGCAGGATTGCTTGAGCCCAGGAGTTTGAGGTTGCTGTAAGCTAGGCTGACGTCACGGCACTCACTCTAGCCTGGGCAATAAAGTGAGACTCTGTCTCAAAAAAAAAAAAAAAAAAAAAAAATCTGCTAAGACTTTTTTGGGTGTATTAATGCCTTAAAAGACACTGATGAAAAATCTTGCCTTAAAAAAAGAAAAACCCAACATTGCAAGACCCCATCTCAAAAAAAAAAAGGAAAATCATGACAAAATAAAAACAAGTGGAAGCCATAAATTAAAGGACAAAAATTCTTTGCTTATTAATCCAGAATGAAAATAACTTTCTGAATTCAGTATTCGAACATGTCAACTGAGTATCTCCAACTCACCAACACAAACTTAAGTCAACTGTCCTCCCATTTGGTCTGCCCAAGCCAGACATGTGGGAGTCATTTGAGACTCTGGGGTTTGCCTGAAGCCAAACCTTTCCCATCTCGTGTCTGGTTTGGGCTCCTGAATTAGTACTCTAACATCCTCTGCCCCTCGTCAGCTCCCACTCCATTCTGCAGCCATGCTGATCACCCAGAACCCAAATTCCATGATACTGTTACAGCAGGCTAAAACCTAAGTGCTTTCCCAGGATAAAAATCCCAACTCCTTAGCATGGCACCCAACGTCCACATGCTCTGGGACCACCCGTTCCTAAATCTGCTCCAGCGCCTGCCACCAGCCCTCACGTGTGCGCCCTTCACTCCCCTCACTGGACTCTTTGCACTTGTCCTATTGGACGGGTTCACGGTTTCCTCCTGCCATCGTCCTGTCCTGTCCTGTCCCCTGGGACGTCCTCATCCCGCTGTGTTTCTGGTCACGTGCTTTTCATTATCCTCCATCCATCCTCAGCCTCTCTAAGCGTCTCCACCACACTCCTGCCCCGCCCCAGGGCCTCTGTGAGCACTGAGCCGTGTCCCCAGCTGTCCCTGTCTGTCTGCCCACTTCTCTGGGAGCTGCTTGACAGGAGAGGCTCTGCTTTGTCAGCCTTACATTTTTACCAGCACACAGCAGGAAGTAACGAATGATTGTATAATTAGAGTTACAAAGCACTTAATTGTAAGAATAATCTAACCTCCTAAATTTTAGATTTGAAGAAACTAAAACCTCTGAGAGGCCGGCCATGGTGGCTCATGCCTGTAATCCCAGTACTTTGGGAGGCGGAGGCAGGAGGATCACTTGAAGCCAAGAGTTTGAGACCAGCCTGGGCAACATAGTGAAACCTCAGCCTCCATAAAAAATAAGAAAAAATTAGCCAGGCGTAGTGGTGCCTGCCTGTAGTCCCAGCTACTCAGGAGGCTGAGGTGGGTGGGAGGATGGCTTTGAGCCCAGGAGTTTGGGGCTACAGTGAGCTATGACTGGGCTACTGCATTCCAGCCTGGGCGACACAACGAGACACTGTGTCCAAAACGACAACAAAAAAACCACTCTGAAAGGTGGAAACTTGCCCAATTTCACTCATCTGGTAATTTCTCTGACATAACCAAAGGACACTGTGGGGAAAACCTCTGCAGCCTCAGCATGGTACCAGTGACGCTGTTACACTCTAGAAAATAAAGATACCTGTAAAAAAGATTTTGCTCAGCATAACAGGATAATTTTATTTCAAGGATGGGCTATAAGGTATAATATTTATAAACAGTGTTAATAGTAAAATGCATAGACTCTCCCTCCAGGAGAATCTGATGAAAGTTATGGATACTTTTTCCAGAAAAATGCACGAAATTTTTCACAGATATCAGGGAGCACTTGGAGCCCATCAGTGGGCCCACCGTCAAGAGGATTTGAGACTGTGAGTGTGGACAGAGCTGTTTTCTACATTTCAGAGTGGCTGCTACTGTGCACGGTGAACACAACTGAGCATGGAAGGTGTCAGCTCTACCCACGGCCTCCTGGAAGAAACCCTTTTGTGGTCACATACCTCTTTAGGAGAAAGAATAGAAATGTAGTCGTCATATATTATCCTTGCTTTCTCTTCGATAATGGTTTTATTAGCTTCTTTTTTCAGTTCTTCACAGGCCATCCAGAAAAGCATATTTTCTTCACTGAATTCTGTTCGGAGGAATTCTCGGAAAGCGTTTCTTCCTGCGGGGGTGATCATCAATTTGTCGAATGACTGAGCCCAGGCATTGACTTCTTCCAGCGTAGGAGATGGGCTTTGCGGAGACCAAGAAAAAGGGCAAAAAGGAATTGCTATTGGTAGTTAATTTGAATATCCTCACTAGAAACGTATCTTTCCTCCTTGAGAATGAAAAATGTATGCATTTAGGCCCATTTAGGAAGGGAAAGAGCCATTCTCATTTCCTCAAGCCTTTGGCAAACACATGAGTATGATACCTCCATATTGTTTATCTGGATTGCATGGCTACTGCCAAAATGCTTGCAAATCAAGCTGCTAGAATAACTGGTAAGAACACACTTATTTACAACTAGACATACCTTGCAATATTTTTTAAATTGTTAAAAGTAAAGTCCTACAACCATCTGACCCAAAATTTCCTAATCACCTGTAACAGAACTAAGTCAGATTTGATGACACTAAACTTCTAGAATAACAATGGGGCAACTGTCTATTTTTCTTTTTCTTTTTGGACAGGATCTCGCTCTGTCACCGAGGCTGGAGTACAGTGACATCATCAGAGCTCACTGTAGCCTCGAACTCCTGGCCTCAAGTGATCTCCCACCTCCGCCTCCCAAAGTGCTAGGATTACAGATGTGAGCCACACCTGGCTGTAAGTATCTATTTAACATATTTTAAATTATGTGATATTTGAGAAAGAGAAAAGAATATATGTAACATAAATGCAAGTTAAAAAGATGACAGCACAGTGAACACTTATGAATGCACCATTTACCCTAAGACCCGGAACAGCACTGACAAAGTTGCGTGTACTCTTATGCTGCTTCTGCTTGCTACTCTCCCACATCCCATCCCCGAAGGCACTTGATTTTGGGCTTGTCCTTTTGGAGTTATTTTTTGCTTCTATTTTAACTATATTGAGATCAGAAAACACAGTCTGTTTTAAAATTAGTGCTACTTCTCTACCTTTTTTTTTTTTTTTTTTTTTTTATGGCAGAGTCCCATTTTCTCGCCCAGACTGGAGTACTCTGGGGTCATCCTAGCTCATACTTCAAACTCCTGGGCTCGAGCAGTCCTCCTGCCTCAGCCTCCTCAGTAGTTGGGACTACAGGCACATGCCACCATGCCCGGCTAATTTTTTCTATTTTTAACAGAGATAGGGTCTTACTCTTTCTTGCTCAGGCTGGTCTTGAACTCCTGGCCTCAACCCATCCTCCCGTTTTGGCCTCCCAGAGTGCTAGGATTCCAAGGATAAGCCACTGCACATGGCCAACAATGATCCTTAATATCTCTTTTCTCTTTTTTTTCATAGTTTTTAATGTATGTATGTAACCCTGAAGAATGTTTTTTTCTGGAGTGCAATGGCACTATCATAGCTACTGCAACCTCGAACTCCTGGGCTCAAGCGATCCTCTGTTTCAGCTTCCTAAAGTGCTGGGATTATAGGCATGAGCCACCAGCCACTGCACCAGACCTAAAAAATGTATTCTTTAGTTCTTTTTAATAAATGTTACAAAATTGACTTACTGTACATTGTCTTCTGCCTGTTGCTATATGTGACCAGAGTTCCCGAGTAGGATTCACCCCTAACTTTTCATTCTTGTATTCTTCCTCATCGGGTTCGGTATTACTAGTACATCAGCTTCTTAGATATCTGGGTAGTTATGTAAAAGTTTTATAACCTTGGAATGAGCTATTTCTGGAATGTTTTGTGGAACTGGCCTATAAAATCATGTGGATTCAGTATTCTGTAGAAAGGTGGCATGGGTTGAATTGTGTCCCTCTAAAAAGGTATGTTGAAGTTCTATGCACCCCCCCTCGCCCCAATATCTCAGAATGTGACATATGTAGAAATAAAGTCTTTGCAGATTTATCCAAGTTAAGTCGAGGTCATAGGGGTGAGACCTCATCCAGTATGACTAATATCCTTATAAAAAGGAGAAATCTAGACACAGACATACACATGCACAGAGGTGAGACGACAGGAAGACACACAGAGAAGACGGCTGTGTGACCAGAGCGCCTATCTGCAAGCCAAGGAATGCCAAGGATTGCTGGTGACTACAGAAGCTGGGAGAGGTGAGAAGGGGCCTCCCCAGCGCCCCCAGAGTGCAGAGAAAACATGGCCCTGCTGCCTGCCGGCTGTGGGACTTCTGGCCTCAAGAACTGTGGGGCAATACGTTTCTGTTTTAAGCTACTGAGTTTCTGGTACTTTGTTATGGCAGTCGTAGCAAACTAATATAGAAGGTTATTAATTACTGACATAGTTTGATAGTTACAGGACTATTCAGACCCTTTATTTCTTCTTGACTCTGTTTTAGTAATTTCCCCCCATTTAGAAATTTGTTTGGGTGTGTGAATTATCAAGTTCACTGGCATAATGTGTTCCTAGTGTTATCACACTATCAATCTCTGATGAATGTCTATTTCACTTTTTTTCCTAATATTATTTCGTTGTTGCCTTGTCTTTGTTTTTTTGACCTGTCACAGCAGAGGGTATCTATTATGTGTCCTCTTTAAAAAAATCAGCTTTTGCCTTGATTTCCTCCACTGTATCTGTTTTCTATTTCATTAATTTCTGTGCTTATATATCAATGTCTCCCTCCTTTGACTTTTTCATGCTTATTCTTAAATTGGATACTTAGCTTGTTAGTGACCAGTCTTTCTTGTCTTCTGATATAAATATTTAGGGCTATATATTTTCTCCTACTTACTACTTGACCCTCCATCACACAGGTTTGATATGTAGCACTTTCATGTAGATCAGTTATTAGTTTGTTTTTAAACTTTATTATTCTTTGATTTGGGAGTTACATGGAAGTAATGTAAAACATGTTTAACATATGAGGATTTTTAGTTTTTTTTTTTTTATTTCTTCCATTTGAATTGCATTGGGGTCAGAAAGTGTAGTCTGTTTTTTTAGATTTTTTTTTTTTTGAGACAGTCTTGCTTTGTCACCCAGGCTAGAGTGCAGTGGCATCATTATAGTTCACAGCCTCAAACTCCTGGGCTCAAGCGATCTTCCTGCCTCAGCCGCCCAAGTAGCTGGGACTAAAGGCATGTACACCATGCCCAGCTAATTTTTTCTATTTTTAATAGAGATGGGGTCTTGCTCTTGCTCAGGCTAGTCTCCAACTCCTGAACTCCAGTGATCCTCCCACTTAGCCTCCCAGAGTGCTAGGATTACAGTTGTGAGCCTCTGTGTCCGGCCATGTCTGTTTAATAATGATCCTTGTAATTTATTGAGACATTTTATATTTATTAGTCAATTATTACAAATGTTTCATCTTTGCTTGAGAAGAATATGTACTTTCTAATGGTTAGAGGCAGGTTTTTATACATGACCAATGAATATAGCTTATTAATTGCATTTTTCAAATTACTATAATTTGTCTTAAATTTCTATCTCTTAGAAATATCCATAAGTAAGAAAGGAATGTGGAAATCCCCCACTATGGTAGCAGATTTGTAAATTTCTTGCTCTAACAATTTTTGCTTTTTATGTTTTGGAACCGTAGAAATTGTTATACCTTCTTAGTGAGCTAAAACCCTTATACATTTTACTAGTGAAACTCACTGTCCCTAAAGTGCCTTTTAAATTTTTAAAAGTCTATTTTGTTTGATATTAATTCATCGCAAAAGAACAGAATAGTGTATAAAAGCCGACTCAGGCGTCGGACTGCCTGAATTCAAATTCAGCTCCACCATTTCTGCAAGGCTGCCACCCAACCACAGGGCACCTTTGTGTAAATGAGGAAGAGGTATCCCTTTTCTGGGCAGGACTCAACCCTGCTTCAAAGTACACAGCTGGCCAGGGGCTGCAGGCTGTTATTTGAGCCCACATGTGTGCCCTTGGCCAGGTGCCCTTGTGCAAAGAACAGTTTATATGGCTGTTGGGGTTAGTCTTTACCAACTTTTGAGACTGTGAGCAAATTATTTACTCTCTGAGATAATGTTACCTGCCACACGGAGTTGTGAAGACTAAATGCATTAACATTTGTAAAGCACTTAGATAGTTCTTGGCACATGGTTAAGCACTATGTGTCTGTTTTAATGATTTTAGCTACTCCAGTCATCTGTCTGGTATATATTTCTCTTTACTTTTAGCCCCTTTATTTTCCACTCTTAGACATTATTTGGGCTTGTCTCTACTGCTTTTTGGCCTAATGTTATTCAATAATTTATTCCTGTGTTTTAAAAAAACTTATACACTATTATTATTTTATACCAACAATATTTGTTTAGATCTACTAATATTTGTATTACTTCCTTTGTTCATTATTTCCTTCTATAATAGAGACCTTCCATTTGGAATAGTTTTCTTTCTTCTTGGAAATTGTCCTTTAGAATTTCTTTGTTTATCTGTTGGTAGTAAACTCTCTGTTTTTGTTCATCTGAAAATATCTTTATTTTCCCTTTACTTCTGAAAGATAGTTTTCTTGGATACAAAATTCTAGGTGGACATTATTTTTGCATGGCATTTTGATGATTCTATCTCTGGTGCCCAAACTGCTGTTGAGAAGTCTGTTGACGGTTTAATTATCTATCCTTTGTAAGTAACCTGCTTTCTCTTTTTTGCTGCTTTTAAGTTCTCTTTGTCTTTGGTATCCTCCTGTTTCATTATAATTATATCTAGATGTAGACTTCACTTATCTTGCCTGATATATATTGTAGGATTCATAAAACCCACACCCACACATATCTGGGGATGCATGTCTTTCATCAGGCCTGGAAAATCTTAACTATTCAATATTATTTCCTGTCTTTCCTCCTGTAATCTGGGACCCTGATTAGATGTATGTCAGATCTTATCATTATACCATATATTTATTTTAACTTATTTTTTATATAGACTGGGCAACCCAAATCTGAAATCTGTAATACTCCAAAGTCCAAAACTTTCTAAGCACTGACATGACACTCAAAGGAAGTGCTCATTGGAGCACTGTGGATTTTGGATTTTCAGATTTGGGATGCTTAACTGGTAAGTATAATGCAAATATTCCAAAATCCAAAAAAAATCCCAAATCTGAAACATCTCTAGTCCCAAGCATTTTGAATAAGGGATATTGAACCTATATTTCAATCTCCTTGTCACATGGTCTTTATGGATACTTTCATGTTCACTAATTATTTCTTTAGTTGCATCTAATCTTCTATTTCAATCACACATTTTTTATTTGAATAATTTTTCATTTTTAAAATTTCTATTTTATTCTTTTTCAAATCTTTCTGGTCATTAAAAAAGGGTGTTAGCAGTGTTTAATCTCTTAGAGGTTGGATTTCTTTCTGTGTTTATATATTATTTAATTTCTGATAAGCATCTACCACTTTTTCTTTTTTGTTTTTTAGCCCTCCCCTGACCCTTCACATAACTTTTTCTTATATTAACCTTTTTATTTTGAGATGATGGTAGGTTCATATGTCATTGTAATATAACACATAGACTGCTAACAGGTATGGGATTTCTTTCTGTGGTGATATATCCTGAAATACTAAAAGCCACAGAATTATAAACTTTAAAATCGTTAAAAATGGTTCATTTTGTGTTATGTGAATTTTATCTCAATTTAAAAAACTCAGAAAATTAGGGGGAAAAGAAATGCAGAGGGATCCCAAGTGCTGTTTACCCCATTTCCTCAGTGGGAACATCCTGAAAAACTATAGCGCAATATCACAGTCTTGCTGGGTGTTTTTCATAGTTGAATGCTCCTTAGTTATTTTTGTGATTCCATCTCTCATTTCTTTACACATTTTAGAGATCATTATTTTTACATTTTATTACAGATAATTCTAACATCTGAGGTCCTTTGAGCACTAAATCTGATGTTGTTTCTACTGACTCATTTGTGGTGAGTTATTCCTTTTAGTTTGGTAATCTTTGACCAAGAGTCCATATTTGGTTGGTCTTAATCTACAGGAAACCCGGGGTCAAAATTGAGGATATTTTCTTTCTTCCAGAGAGGATGGGTATTTGCTTCTTCTGAGAACTAGGTAATATTACTGGCCCAGGATCACTTGAGCTCCGTTCTGGGATCCAGGCTTAGTTTCAACACCCTGCTCCATGGCTTCTAGCAATAATGCTATCAGTCTTTGTCCCTATAAAAAAGGATTCTTTCTTGTGCTTAGCAGTCACTACTCAGGGTTTAGCTCATTTTTTTATTCAGTTTTGTTTTTTAGGTAATTTCTTATTTTTCTTACTTGCACAAACCATTTTAGATTTATGTGATATCTGTTGCTCTTTACTGGGAAGACCCTAGGATCATCTACTTTGCCATCAAAATGAGAAAGATCTCTGTTTAGTTTTGAAGAGTAAAGGTTGTATACCTAAGAATTTGGTATGCGGATAATTTGCTCTAATTATGCAAAGGTTATAGAAAAACATTCTCATATAAACAAAGATTCAAAATATACATTCCAACTCCTTTTCTTGAAATCATATATTGCAAATGGATTACAAATGACCCAGCAGTGAAACATAAATGAAAAGTTCAAGACCAAAAAAAGTGGGTTATAAAAGGAATAACCAGCAGAGAAAACAAACACAGATGTCTAAATAATAATTTCAAATTTAGTTTCAAAATTAGATTCACTGTATATAGATGGATCCTATTTCAGGACAACTGTGTGTAAGTGAATAGGAAATTCCTTTGAGGAAAAACAAAAAATCGTTGATGGCAATTTTATCCAGAGATTGAGATGACGTCTGGAATAAGAGGAAGATTGAGTTTTTACTGAAAACCTTTTGTATTGTTTTATTTTTGTTTTTATCATGAGTATATGAATTCTTCATCATGAAAAAGTATTATATACAGAAAAATAAAGTATCTATCATAACTCTGGAAAAGTTATTTTTGAAAGAAAAAACGTACCCTTTTAAAATAATAATTTAAAGTAATCTACAGATGAATCCTAGATTATTTTTACAAAGGTTAATTAGATTGGAAAACTTAAAGTATGCTAAATTATGTTTCTTAAATATATAGATTCAAGAAATAAACTTTTACTCCTGTCAATTTAAGAAAAAACATATATATTTATTTTTGAGACAGGGTCTCACTCTATCACCCAGGCTAAAGTACAGTGGCATCATCACAGCTCACTGCAGTCCTGAATCGCAAGCCATCTCCTGCCTCAGCCTCCCAAATAGCTGGTACTACAACTGCGTGCCACCACACCCAGCTAAATTTTTTATTTTTTGTAGAGACAAGTTCTCAGTATGTTGCTCAGGGCAGTCTAGAGCTCCTGGCCTCAAGTCATCCTCCTACCTCAGTCTCCCAATGTGCTAGGATTAACAGGCGTGAGCTACCATGCCCAGCCCTAGAAATATATATTAAATAATGATTTTGAAAAACTTAATCAGTAGTAGAATTTTGTTTTCAAAAGAGAGATCATATATTCCTTCCATATTACTGAAGAATCTGAAAGCAAAGAAAGCATAGTTCATTAAGCAAAAGAAAAAAATAAGAAAATAATTAGAGGAATTATAAGAAGACAACCAAAGAATTTGCTGGAAGATTAATCCTATTAGTAATGATCAAAATAACTGACACCATATAATTGTATAGTAATGCCCTATTTAAAAACAGAGACTCCAACTAGGCCAAAAAAACAAAATCCAACATAATGCTATTTTTACCAAAAAAGTTAAAAACAAGTAGGCAGACAAGATATATGGGGCAAATGCAAGTATGATACTAATATCTAAATAGAACTGGAAGCAAAAGACATCAAGTTTGATTAAGAGTCATTTATATTATTAATTGAATACAAATGAGAACAAAGACAGCCCCACATGTATCGGGGCTCCTGCCAGGCTCTGTTCCAACTGCTTTGCTTGTCATATTCGATATTCACAGCAACCCTTCACTGGCTCAGCCCCAACCAACTCCTGTGATCCCCACAGCACACCTAAGGAGAGTGAGGCACAATGTGGCTACTAAAAGGAAAATGCTCAAGGTCACTCAGGCAGGATAAGTGCAGGCAGGATGAGATGCAGACATTCTGCTTCCAGATGCAACGCCAGCCGTTGTTAACACACTCATATACTGTGCAAGATTTTAACATGTTTCCTGTATTTAACAAAAGCTGGCAAGAGTAAATATGATAAAGAATGAACAAAATATTTAAGTGACCTTTTGGACTACTAGTGTTTTTTTTCCCCTCAAAAAGCGGCAATTTAAAATAAAATTTATTTGGACAATGCTTTCAGGATATTTGTCTAATGTTAGCAATTATAAAAGCATAATACCAAGAATAGGTATAAGAATAGTTAAGTGAACGTAAACCAACGGATAATGTAGGAAGGAAAAAAATTTTAAATTGGCATTATGTAAAGTAACTTATGTATTTTTTCCCCAAAATACTTATATTCAAAAAACAATACCATTTAGCCATTTAGTATAAATTTACACTTAAGAAAATAAGGGCATCTTAAACTTTCCCAAAACCCAAATATGTATATTTTGTTATCGTCTGCTATTTTAAAAAGTATATTATAAAAAACTAAAATAACATGTTTTGTCAAGAAGCACCAATTTGTATTTGTTATTAGCAAAGGGATAGTAATGGAACTGGTTTCTCTCCCCATCACACAACAAATTAAAAGGAGTTTTGCCAGGGAAAAATGTGATGCCACATTATGATTTGATGTTACTAAATTGCAATTAAAGAAACAGAGAACAATATAATACAAAGAAAAGAAAAAGGTTGGTATTTCTATTAGGTTAGTGAGCTAAAAAAACTTGAGATTTTACCTTTCTTCGCAGATTGGAAGATCATCTGTTCTCAGTTCATGGGAAGCTCTTGTGGGTCTCTGATCTTGGTTTCTAACTGTGAGACTGCAAAAACAAGACATTCACTTATTGATTGAGCTGCCTCTGTCAAGAAAAGACTTTTTTACAAATATTTTAAAGAGAACTTCAGATCTCCAGGTAGAATTTCATTCTCTCTCTTTTTTTTTTTGAGACAGAGTCTCACTCTGCCAGGCTAGAGTGCCATGGCATCAACCTAACTCACAGCAACCTCAAACTCCTGGTCTCAAGCGATCCTACTGCCTCAGCCTCCTGAGTAGCTGGGACTACAGGCATGCGCCACTATGCCCGGCTAATTTTTTCTATATATTTTTAGTTGGCCAATTAAGTTCTTTCTATTTTTAGTAGAGACAGGGTCTCGCTCTTGCTCAGGCTGGTTTCGAACTCCTGACCTTGAGCAATCCTCCCGCCTTGGCCTCTCAGAGTGCTAGGATTACAGGAGTGAGCCACCGCACCTGGCCTTTCTCTTCTTAAAAAAAAATGGCCCTGATGGTTTTCTTAAGAAAACCAAAAGTATGACGATAAGGTATAAAAAAATAAATTATATTTATCTATAATATTGTGGTCTATACTAATTGAGGAAAAAATTATTAGAAACTGTTATACTTAATTACATTTAGTATAATAACTTTTTTTTATAAATACAGACTCATTAGGAAATAGTAAAAAAGTAAGATTGTCAGGAATGTTTTAGGTTTTCATTTCATTTTCTACACCTTAAAAAAAAAAAGTATATATCTGCTAGGCTTTGTTTCCAGTTAAAATGGAGGCATTATATATTTATAGGCACATACATAAAAGAATTAGAGGAAATCAGGAAAGTGAACAATCAAAATCTACTATTAGAGAGTTTGTTTCCTTATAAATTAATAGATTTTGAACATTTCCTTGTAAACTTATTCCAAGTATTTTTGTTGTTATTGTAAATGGAATTTCTGTTTCCATCTCATCTTCTAACTGGTTATTGGGTGTACATATGAAGGCTATTAATTTCTTAATAGCTTTATTGAGCTATCATTTATATACCATAAAGTTTACCTGTTTTAAGTGTACAATTCAGCAGTTTTTAGTATATTCACAAAGTTATGCAACCATCACTACTACCTAATTTCAGAATATTTTCATCACCTCCCAACAAACCCCACACCTGGCGGCAGTCACTCATTGATCCTTCCACTCTACCGGCCCTGGGCAGTCACTGGAATACTTCCTGTCTCCACAGATCTGCCTATTCTCAGTCACACAATATGTGATCTTTTGCGGCTGGCTCCTTTCACTGGGCGTGTTTTCACCGTCAATCCATGTTGTATGTAGCACATACCGGTACTTCATTCTTTCTTCCAGCTGAATAAAACCCCATCGTATGGATACACCCGTCACACTTTGTTTATCCATTCTTCAGTGGATAGACATTTGGGTTGTTTCCAGATTTTGGCTGTATGAATCATGTTGCTCTGCACATTCATTTGCAAGTAGGTGTGAACATATATTTTTGTTTCTCTTGGGTAGATGCCTAGGAGTGAAACTGCTGAGTCATATGGTAACTTTTTTCTTTAACGTTTTGAGAAATTCTCAAACTGTTTTCCAAAGCAACTGCACCATTTTACACTCTCACCAGTCATATTTGAGGGATCCAATGACTTTATATCCTTGCCAACAGCTGTGGTTGTTGTCTTTTTGATTCTAGCCTCCTAACTGGTTGAAGTGGTATCTCATTGTGGTTTTGATTGAAATGTTGAGCATGTTTTCATGTATGTACTATTTGTACATCTTTTTTGGAGAGATGTCTATTCAGATCTTTTGATTATTTCTAAATTGGTTTCTTTTTATAGTTAGTTTTTTAGAGATGGGGATCCCACTCTGTTGCCCAGGCTGGAGTGCAGTGGCATGATTATAGCTCACTGCAGCCTTGAACTCCTGGGCTTAAGGGGATCCTTCCACCTCAGCCCTCCGAGTAGCTAGGACTATAGGCATGTGCCACTGTGCCTGGCTAAATGGGTTTTTTTCTCTTTCGTTATTGAAATGTAAAGGTTATTTATATTTTAGACACAAGTCCTAAAGACTATCATTTTTTATGTTAGTTTTATACCCTTCTTCTTTACTGAATTCTTTTTTATTTGCATGAGTTGTAGCAATAATTCTCTTGGGGTGTCCAGATTTCTCATCTGCAAATGGGGAGAATTTTACCTCTTCATTTCCAACTCTTAGGCCTCTAATTATTTTCTCTTGCATTGGCTAATACCTAAAATACAATGTTAAATAGTAGTTGAGATTGTAGAAATACTTGTCTTGTTTTTCATTTTAGCAGGAATGCTTTTTTAGTATCCCATCAATTAACTAATTATATATTCATGGGGTACAAATGCAAATTTGCTACACGGATAGAGTGCACTGTGGTGAAGCAGGGCCTTCAGTGTATCCATCACTGCAGCAATACACACTGTACCCACCAAGCAATCACCCACCACCCATCCCCTCACACACACCTACCCTCTGAGACTCCACTGTCCATCATTCTTCATCCATGTGTACACATTAGTATCCCATCAATTGAAAAATGGATTTTTGTCATTGATGACTGAGTTTTCTACTATATTAACTTTTTTTTTCCCTTGGGACAGAGTCTCATTCTGTCACCCAGGCTGGAATGTAGTGGCATGATCATAGCTCACTACAGTCTTGAACTCCAGGCCTCGAGTGATCCTCCTGCCTCAGCCTCCCTGGTAGCTGTGACTACAGGCATGAGACACCATTCCGGCTAATTTTTAATTTTTTTGTAGAAATGGAGTCTCAGCATGTTGCCCAGGCTGGTCTCGAACTCTAGGCCTCAAGTGATTCTCCCACTTTCTCTTCCCAAAGTGCTAGGATTATAGGCATGAGCCACTGTGCCTGGCTGCATTAACTTTTCCATCCCTTTTATTATATCTTTCTTAACAGTCATCACTCCTTTTTATAAAAGTATTTCAGACTGTTTTCAGCACATCCACTTTGTAAATTTTGTGTGTGTAGCTCTATTTCTCTTTAAAGCCATGCAAAATCATTAGAAATGCAGAAATCCTTTTGACTTGTTTCTTTCTTGACACCAGGGCTAAACAGTTTCAGCAAATAATGGTTTCTTTAGAAAGAAAACCTGAGAGGCACCTGGTGGTTCTCTCTCTGCGTGAGTGCTGTTACTGCCTGACCGCCAAGGCTTCTGTTTCGAGCAGAACACATTACTGCACAGTGGGAATGAAACAGTGAAAAGAAAAAAATGATGAATTTGGCATTATTCCACAGAGAACTGGATACTGTGAACTATTGAATAATGCAAAATTTATTTAAGTTTTGACATATTTCCTGCCTCATTTTAAGTAGGAATATTTTTTAAAGAGATAATGCGCTTTTGAAAAAGTGAAGAATGTGTTTTTCTGTCAAGTTTCTTTCCCTGGGTCTATTGTTATTATTACAGAAGAACAAGAACATGCCAGTAGAAGCCACGAGAGTTGCTCTCCATGTTTTAGGAATAGTCAGTGAAAGAAGACCCAGGGTTAAATACAGTTGGTAAAATTTTGAGTGACAAAGAGCAAAAAATTCTGCAACCTTCTAGAAAGGAAAATAAGTTCATTTTCAATAGAACAAGAATCTGCATGCCTTTGTTATAAGTCTAAATAGCAGGAGGCCACAGAGCAGAATTTTGAGAAAGATGTTACAGGGCTTAGGAAACATATTACCATTTACCTCTCTTGAAAATTGACTCTACTGTGTGTATTAATATGGAAAATCTCAAAAGGAATGTTGAGAAAATATCAAGGAAATTAAATATTAAAACAGTTGAAGTTTGCTGTTAGTTTTTTCCCATCTTATTCCTCCCTCTCTCTACTCTAGAAAAAAACCACCATCCTTATCATTTCCATTTATAGTTATGCTACTATATTCATAAATATATTTTTAAACTTTGTATGTTATATGATGTATATTGCTTTGTAACTTGTTTTTTTTTCCTCTAGCATATGAACTGATTGTTTTCCAGTATATAAAATTAAATGCTGTATGGTATTACACTGTATCATTCATCCATTCTCCTGTTCATGAACTTTAGATTTTTCTCACTCAGATTAACATGGTAGTCTCCTTTTGTAGGGTATAGGTTTTTCTAGTTATATATTTAGAAGGGTTTACATTTAACTTCCCTTTATCTGATCTTTGTTAGTGGAAGCACAAGTAGATTATCCTTTCTGTCCTATTTCATTTGTTTACTTTCCTTTTGGTCATTTTTTCCCTATTCATCTTTTGACATTCTTTATACATTTGGGATATGAATTCTTTGTTAAATGCATTACAACCATCTTCTCTGAGTATGTTTTATCTTTTCATTTTATTTTTGGTATATTTTGTTAAACATATTCAAAAATAGCTTTATTAAGAAAACACTACATAATTTGCCAATTTAAACAGTAAAATTCCATGGTTTTTAGTGTATTTATAGACTTGTACAACCTTTGCCATGATTTTAGATTATTTCATCACCACCCAAAAAAACCTCTGCACACATGAGCAGTCATCTAATCCATCTCCCCTATTTCTAGGCAACCACTGATCTACTTTCTGTCTCTATGGATTTGCCTATTCTGGAGACTTCAGATAAGTGGAATCATATAAAATATGTGGTGTTTTGTGTTTGGCTTCTTCCACTTAGCATAATGTTTTTAGGGTTCATTCCATGTTTTGGCGGTATCAATACTTCATTCCTTTTTATGGCCAAATAGTATTCCATTGTAAAGATACACCACATTTTTTATTCATTCATCAGTTGATAGGCGGGGTTGAGTTGTTTTCGCTTTTTGGCTATTATGAATCACGTACATGCACGTGCAAGTCTTCATGTGAACACACATTTTTAGTTCTCTTATTAAATACATTTTTATATTTTAATAAAGATAGATTTATAAATCTTTTCCTTTTATTGATTTAGCTTTTTCTTTTTAAAAGTACTTTTTCCCAACACCAAGGTCAAAAGGATATTATCTTGCATTTTCTTATTGGCTTTTAAGCCATCCAGAATTGATTTTTTTTTTTAAGGTGGGAATTGATTTTTATGTATAATGGGATGTGGGAATATAAATCTATTTTGATAGATTTGGATACCAGGTGGGATGACCAGCCTTCCTGGCTTGCCTGGGACTTGCAGGCTTTTGGGGCCATGGGACTTTTCAGTGCTAAAACTGAGAAAGTTCCAAGCAAGTGGGATGAGTTGGTCACCCAAATACCAACCACGCCGGCTTTTACTGAATAGTTCATTCTTTCCTTTGCTGATGCCACCTTTGTTATGTGTTGGTGAAGTTTTCTTTTACTGTCTTCCATTGATGTTAAAACTACATGCTATACTTTTAGACTAATTATGAACGCCATTAATTTTTAAAGAAAATTTTCTTGTAATTTTTTCTAAGAAAGTCTGAAGTTATTTAAATTGCCTATGATTGACATGATATTATTTGTTGATAGTTTTAGTTTTATACTTTTTAACAAAAGATTAAATGCCATATTTCATAGCTATATCTGATCCCTTTTGTATCTGCTATTGTTCACTGCTTCCTGTGTCTTCCCTCTGGGTTCACTATTTCTTTCCTAAAGTATGGCCTTTCCTAGTTCTTCAGGGAGGGTCTGTAGGTAAGAACTCTTTCCACCTTTGTATACCTGCAAATGTCTTATTTTATCCGCACTGTTGAATTATAGTTTGACTAATTATCAGTTACTTTTTTCCAGTACTTTGAAGACATTGCTCTGTTGTCTTTCTTTTTTTTTTTTTTTTGAGATAGAGTCTTAGTCTGTTGCCTAGGCTAGAGTGCCGTGGTGTCAGCCTAGCTCACGGCAACCTCAAACTCCTGGGCTCAAGCGATCCTCCTGCCTCAGCCTCCTGAGTAGCTGGGACTACAGGAATGTGCCACCATGCCTGGCTAATTTTTTCTATATATGTTAGTTGGCCAATTAATTTCTTTCTATTTTTAGTAGAGATGGGGTCTTGCTCTTGCTCAGGCTGGCCTAGAACTCCTGAGCTCAAACGATCCGCCCGCCTCGGCCTCCTGGAGTGGAGGCGTGAGCCACCGCGCCCGGCCTGTTGTCTTTCATATACACACATATAAGTGCTATGAAGTGCTGGTGGTGATGATGATGTCTAGGTATGGATTCTTATTGTATTTGCCCTACTTGGTACTCACAGGAGGAGCCTGCTCCGGGACCTGCCCCACCTTACCCCATCAGGACAATGTGTTGTTCAGGCCAGAATCACAACCTCTGTGCACCGCCCAGGGAGGCCAGGAGGGAGGGAGGGCAGAGTAAACATTAGCTAGGGGCTCAACTGCACTGAGACACCCTTGCACATCTCTCAGACGATCATCTCAGTTCAGCCCTGAGATCTACTAGCAAAGGAGAGGCATGGAGAAGCGGCCTAAATGCAGTCTTGCCACCACTGGTGGGTGTCTTCCCAGTCTCGGGAAGCCCTGGACACCAACATGTTTTCTCAGCCCACAGCCAGCACCTCTCCTCTGGTTCTCTTGTGGAGTCATTCGGATTCGCGCCTTGAGTGCCAGGCAGCCCAACCATTGCCGGCCCCACGACCGCATGTTCCCACTTGCTGTCCCGAATGGATAGGGACCTGGTGTTGGATCCCATCAGTCCTGGGAGTATCCTATTGCTCAGTCCCTTCAGCCAGACTGGACTTCTTGGAAATTAATACTAGTCTAAGTCTAGCAGGTGCCGACCAAACGGCAGGTGTTTCATTTTCAACCTCCCACCTCCTCTCCAGACATCAGTTCTAATAGTTTCACGTCACTGTCCCTGATCAGGCCCAATATTTGTTTTTCTTCTTTTCCACTGGATAGTGAGATCTTGGTCTCACTTACAGCTGAGCCTACATAAATTTACAATAATTTAATTGCCTAAAGTGGTACACAAATTTGGCTGGCACTAAGCACTTTTCATATCCAAGATTTCAAAGATGTAGCCTGATGGTCCTATGATTTTTAGGTGTAAACTATTTCCTTTTCTCCAGACCTTTAACAGTGGCCCAGGTTGTCATGGATGTTTTACATTTAAGTCATTTATCTCTTTTTTGAAGCAATGACTGGATGTCTTCCTCTACCTGGTAAGTTGGCATATGTTTTATATTTTTATTTCTATGTAAGCACATTTTGACATTTCTCTTTATTAAAAAATTTAATAAAATAGAAGCAGTATAAGACAAAATCCAGGCTCGCTTGCTCTCTCTACTTCATAACCCTAACGTTTAAGGCCCATCTTAAACCTTAACCCCCCCACGAAGCCTTTATGGCCAAAGGAGTTCCTTGAGTTGACACCTTTCTGGCCATTTAGGCAGTGTGTCAGCCCAAATTTTTATGTTCAATTATAAACTGCCTTAGACTGGTCTTTAGTGGTTTAATCTATGTTACCCTGATTTCAGGGATTTCAATGTAAGTCACCTGGAAGCTGGGCAGATGTAGCCCATTGTTCTCAGGGTGTCCTGTACAGCGTCAGGCATGTAGGAGTTGCTTTACAAAACACCGAATTAAGCATAAACTGGCACTATTCAAGGGTGCCATTTCTCATTCAGGAACACATTAGTAGAAAGCCCCAAACCTTACCAGGAGCAGCTACAACAGCAGCACCAGCAGAAGCAGCAAGCATTGGACCCTCGACTCCCCACTCCCTGCGGGCCGGGCGCGGCCCCCGGTGCCTCGTGGCCGGCGGGCATCTGCCGCTTGCGCATCTCCGTCCGCTCGGATCCCATGGGCTGCAACAGGGAGAGGAAAGCGGGGAGGCTGTGGGGCAGGCTGCAGAGTTATGACCACAAAACCCAGGGGTTCAGTTGTCTGGATCACCGAGAAGATACAATGTGACCAAATTAGGGTCATTTTTACTAATTCCGGTAAAATCCGGTGTTTAGAATCTTGAATCCGTTACTTTATCAAACATTTAATGTCCAGCACCTGCCAAGCATTGTGATACCTTCTAGGAATGCAATGGCAGGAGGACGAGGAGGCAGACGCTGTGGGAAGCGCTACAATTTGGCTCCCTCTGGCCCCAATCAAAGGGGAGCAGTGAGTGTCACAGCTTAACTACAGTGACCGTGAGGCCAGCGCACACACAGATGTGGAAAGAAGACGCCCAGAGAAGGTCTCCCAACTGACACAGCAGGCTGGGGTGGGGGGGGGTTCGGGGGGGGTGGTGGTTCTGGGAGGCCAGACTGATAAGATTCAGATCTTTCCTAGCTGCATCACTTTGCAGAAGTTACCCAGCTCGGTACATGCGAAACACTCAGCACACCTGGTACAGAGTAACTGCTCAATTATTCCCAGGAAGAGAGGCAGGAGAGCCAGACTGTGGCCTGCCCGGACCTGCCATGCCATCGCAGGGACGTCACCCTGGCCCACCTCAATAGAGGCCAGGCCACCAGACACAAGAGGTCTATGTCCCACAGCCTCTGTCCTGTTGTTGGGGACTCCAGGAATGTGTGAAGGAGAGAGACATAAAACAGCATAAGAACTGAGAAATTGCTAAGCCCATTTTTCCTTTTGATACTATCATTGGATTCTTGATAGAGCTAATTGCAATCTAATAGCCAAGATATAATCAAGAACCTTACAAGTAGGACTTTGGAATTAAATCCTAGATTTATTATTCTATGCCAACATGAGATTTCTCTTTCCCTCCTCAGTATTATCTAGCCTTATATGCTACTGGACTTTGGTTATAATTATTCTAATTTCATTATGTTTTTTATATTGGGTAGGTCAAGTTCTCATTAACTTAAAAGGTTCTTGTTTGATTTTGGAGGTGAAGGGCTGTTTTTGCCTATTTTTTTCCCCCAGTTGAATTTTGGAATTGGTTTGTCAAGGTCCAAAAATGTCATGTTGGGACTTTGATTAGGGCTACATTGAATATACAGATTTATGGGTATCTTTTATTTAGCCTGGCGTGTAAGTTTCAAGATTGTGAGAGAAGAGACCTATCAAAGGGTTTTACCATCCCTTCATCCATTGGGTAATCAAAGCCCCAACACCCAGACACCACTCACATGCCCACTTGGTCAAAAGGTGGTGGCAAAGATATGTGCCCAATTCATAGCCATGTTTTATGGGCACCCTTGGGTGACGGCTTTGAAGGCAGAAAGAGTTCTAAGCCCCTTTAATGCCCCGGAGCAGGAACTCTGGGCTCAAGTGACTCCAGGCCTCACTTGCTCGCCTCACCTGTGACATTGCAGTGGAGGCAGAATGACCACAGCCTCACTCCATTCAGGACAGCGAGGCCCAAGGACAAGCCAGGACAATCTCCAAACTCCAAATAAAGATGCTTTGAACAGAAAGCGGTGCTCCAGGTAACCACTATTTTCTAAGAGATATTGATGAAACTTGTTTCATTACAAAAGAATATCCCAACTGCTTCCCAGAAGCAAGACTGTGGCATGCTGCTGTCCAAGAGTTTCAAGGGAGTCCTATTTCAACATCTCAGTCAGTACATGAAATATCTTTTCCCTTATATCCTCTCTTATGTATAATTTAAGAGTTTTCTTCAAACAGGTCTTGCACGTTTTTGATAGGTTTATTCCCGAATATTTTGTGGATTTATTTTTGCTGCTGTTGTAAATGCCATCTCCCTCTTGCTCCCAAATGTCTTCTAAGTAGTTATTTTGGAGTATAGGAAGGATAAGAATACTACATTGAATTCTCTCATAGTTCTTGTAGTTTTTCAGTTGTTTCTCTTGGATTTTCTAGTTAAGTGGTAATACACTGTCTATAAATAATCAATCACTCTACTTTCTTTGCTTCCTGTACCTTTCCAAGGTGTCTGTCTTTACCCTGGTCTTATTTCATTGGCTAGGAAGTTCAGTAAATATTTTAAAAAGCAATAATACTATTAGGTACCCTTGTCATCTTCATGACTTTCTTTAATGAGGAGATTGGTAATGCTATGTCGATATGTATAATGTGTGTTGGAAGTTTAAAAGTTAAACAGGCTTTTGTCTACTATTTACATAGTATAAAATAAGTTATGGGCTCAGTGGTGTACACCTAGTCCCAGTTACTCAGAAGTCTGAAGTGGGAGGACAGTTTGAGCCTAGGAGTTCAAGTCCAACCTGGGCAATATAGCAAGACCCTGTCTCTAAAAAAATAATAATGATACATTTTTTAAAAGTTAAAAAAATGAGGGAGCTCTGTAGCCTGTTATGGAAAGATCTCTAAGAATGTTATAAAATAAAAATTATTTTAAAAATAAATTGTGCTAGGCTGTCTTATTGGTTAACATACTTTATTTGCTTATATACAACTATTTCCTTATAAATATCTGGAGAAATCTTAAGGATTTATTGAGCAAACTCTTAGAGAACATCCTAAGGATGCTCATGACTAAATATAGCCTTCAGAAGTCAAAAGCAAATTCTATTAAAGTCTGTTCTTATACATTTTTAAAAACAGCTTTATTAAGGTCTAACGGACATACAACAAACTATAAATATTTAAAATGTATACTTTGATAAGTTTTGACATGTATATACCTGGGAAACCATCACCACAATCAAGATGGTGAACACCTATCACCCTCAGAAGCTCCCTATGCCCCTTGGGAATTCCTGTCTCATTCTTTCCCTCCTACGCCTCACTGCCCCTGGGCAGTCACTGCTTTCTCTCTACATATCCATTAATTTGCTTTGTCTTGAATTTTATATAAATGGGGAACTACACAATATACATTGTTTTTGGTCTGGTTTTCTTCACTTAGCATAATTATCTTGAGATTGTCGCATAGGTTGATAGTTCTTTTTTATTCCTGAGCAGTATTCCACTGTATGGATTTACCACAACTGATGGACTTACACTTTTTTGATGGTTGCTGAAAAGAGTAAATATATAAGACACTGTCTTCTTTTGAACATGAAAGTCTTTACTCAGATGAATTGAGAGGGGTGTATTACTAAGACTGTGTTCATGTTTACTGCAATGTATATAGTTGTCACACATTTCTGGGGTTCATTCTTCCATACTGAATAATGCTTAATAATTACATTCATTGGTATTGCTTTGAATTAGTTCTGGGTTGTTAATAATTTTTCTAATTTATAATTTCTCATGCTTCTCTTCAGTGTTCTTTGTCTCAATTTATCTTTGTAGAGTTCCCATATGGTCTCGTAATCTATAATATTTAATTTTTCCTCTGCATCATTAGCACTTCTTATATGGTTTCTCAGAATTCTTATGCATAGTTCAATAATTCTGACATCTTAAATCATGTAAAGATTTGATAAATAAGTGTGCAGAAATATTTGCTATTCCTGTAAAAATTTTCTAAGCACTTATCACTTCTCTAGTACCCAATATTTTAAATTAATGGGGATGGCTTTCGTTCAGTTGTTAAATGCTGAAGTGTTTAGTAGTGGTGCTCATTTATGCCATATCCTGATGAGCTGTGGAGAAATATGACAGTCTGAGAGGAAGTAAAAGTGTTAATAAATATGAAAATTAAAAGGAAGCAAATATTGATAATTGTTAAAGTTGTGTGATTAACACATAGGGTTTGTTATTCTAGCCTCTCCATATTCATGTATGGTTTAAATTTCCATAATAGAGTTCTTAAAATGTTGAATTCTATTAGCTTTTAAAAAATCTACTGAGTCCAGGTGTGGTGGATCACGCCTGTAATCCCAGCTGAGGTGGGAGGCTGAGGTGGGAGGATCCCTTGAGGCCAGGAGTTTGAGACTAGCCTAGGCAACATAGCAAGATGCCGTCTCTACAAAAAATAAAAAAAAAAAATTAACCAGGCAGGGTGGTGTGTGACTGTAGTCCTATCTACTCGAGAGGCTGAGGCAGGAGGATCGCTTGCGCCCAGTGTTCAAGGCGGCAGTGAGCTGAGTCACATGGAATCGATCCTGTTTTGACAACGCTATTCTATTCCTCTGTTTGTGTGTCTCCGGAAGAGAATGCCGGTCATTTTGCTGTCCTTTAGGATGATTCCAGCACGTCATCCGCACCATCCCCCAGGGTCTGGCTGCCCTTGCTTGAGGGTCCTGAGGCTCAAAAATTAGGTGAGTATAAAGGCAATGCTACCAGCCTCATATGCTTCATTCTGTAATTTATGGCATTTCACAAGCAGCCTGAGAAAATGGGAATAATACAGGTTGGCAGCTTATTAAGTATTTAAGATCTCAACTTAGATATAATCCTACTCAAATGAGGCTTTAAGCTAACTATAATCAGCTCAGAAAAGCTTTATCTTATTTTCTGTTAAACTGAAACTTGGTGGCTCGATTCCATTAACAGCTATTTATTTTCATTACAGTTTCCAAATTCTGAAAATAGCCAATGTTGAATTATACATTGGAAATATGATGAAATATCAAGTATTATGTGAAAAAAATCTCTTATCCCTTAAAGCCTAAGACCCAAGTTCCTGTTCCATAAAGATATAGAATCACAGAGGAGATCTCAATGAACCAAGAACCGAAGAAGACAGAAAACTGAAACCTTCCTCAAAGACCCTTAGAAGCAGGGTCTTACCACCTAGAGATAGTTTAGGGACCTGAATGAGACCAGATTACAAGGAAATTAGAGCGGACAAATTCTCCTGGAGAAGACCCAATCTCAGATCCATTTATATAGCCTCTGAGTTACTTTTGCCTTAACAAACTGTGGCTTTTGAAGTATTTCCCTTTGGGCAGTACTGCTAGGTAGTTCATGGGTGCTTCTGGAGAACAGGCCTCAGTTAGTTAAATCTTTGTCAGAACAAATTACTACTAGAATACTCCTCAGTACTAGCTGTTTCTTGCTTGACCTTGAGATACTAACCTTAAACACCTTACCTAGTTTAACTTCTTCTTTTTTTTTTTTTTTGAGACAGGGTCTCACTCTGTCACTCTGGCTAGAGTGCAGTGGTGTCATCATACCTCACTGCAGCCTCAAACTTCTGGGCTTAAGCAGTCCTCCCACCTCAGCCTCCCAAATAAAGTGACATCAGACAGTAAATCAAAACACACACACACACACACACACACACAAACACACACAAGTTCTAGTACAGATAACTATGTAGGTAATGGTAAAAGACAGTATGATTTCATGTTTTTTTCTTTGTCTTATTTGATTTAAAAAGAAATTGCATAAGACAATATCTATAAAGTTGTACTAATAACATAAAATGTAATATATTTGACAATAATAACAGAAATAAAGGAGGCAGGAATAAACCTATATTAGAGCAAAAAACTGGCAAGAGAATGTCACTCAAATCCATAGGAAGAGATGAAAAGAACCAGAAGTCATAAATAAGAAAGTTAATATTTAAAAAAAAAAGAAACCCTATACATATATTTCTTCTCTTATTTCTTTTCTTAGCTTCTTTAAAAGACATAGGATTATGTAAGCAATAATTATAACAATGTATTGTTGGATGTCTCCATACATACACTTTATATATATAGTAATAACAGGCACCAAAAAAAAGCAGAGAAAGAAAGGAGCTAAATATGGGAGCAAATTTCCTATATCTTTCTGCTACATTAAGAAGTATATTTTAAGCCCCATAGAGGCCATTAAAAAGTTAGTCCAAAAATCACTAAAAAGGTAAAATGGTACAATAGAAAATATCAACATAAGACAAAGGGGGTTGAGGGAGGGAAAAGAGGAACATAGTAGTCATAAAATATAAACAAACAAAAAATGCAGAGGTAAATCTAGCCCATATCAATGACAACTTAAAAGTGAGCGAATTAAATGATCTAATCAAAAGGCAGAGATTGTCAGAATGGATACAAACATGACCCAACTATATGCTGTCTACAGAAGACACACTTCAGATTTAAAAGTACAAAGAGATTGATTTAAATAGAGGCCATAAGGCCACTATAAACCAACTACATCTTACAGAGCTCTCTAGAGCAATCCACCCACATCAGTGGAATATACATTTTTCTCAAGTACACATGGAAATTCTCCAGAATAGACCATATAATAAAACAAAACAGCCTTAGTAGATTTAAAATGCTTAATATAATGCAAAGTAAGTTCTCCAAACACAATAGAATTAATTCAGAATTCAACAACAAAAAGATTTTTTGGAAACTCAAAATGTGCAGAAATTAAACAACCTGCTCCTAAAGAACCAATGGACTAAAGAAAAAAAATCACAAAGAAAATTAGAAAATACTTTGACTTGAATGAAAATGAATACACAACATAGCAAAGCTTATGAGATATAGCTAAAGCAGTGCTTGGAGGGAAATTTATAATGTCTGCATTAAAAAGGAAAAAAAATCTCAAATCAAAAATCTAGTGTTACACCTGAGAAAACCAGAAAAAAGGGCAAACTGAAGTTAAAGAAAGAAGGAAGGAAGGAAATAATTAGGATTAAGTGGAAATCGGTGAGAGACAGAATGAAAAAACTAAAGAAAATCCATAAATCCAAAAGCTGGTTATTTAAAAAATTAAAATTGACAAACCTTAGTTAGTTGAACAAGAAAAGAGAAGACTAAAATCAGAAATCAGAGATGCAACATTAGTACTGATTTTACAGAAATAAAAAGAATTATAAGGGAATACTATGAACAACTCTATGCCAACAAATTAGAAAAGTTAGATGAAATGGAAAAATTCTGAGAAAGTCATAAACTACCAAAATTGACTGAAGAAGAAAATAAATCTCAATGGAACTTTAAAAAAAATAAAGAGATTGAATTAGTAATAACAACAAAAAAATCCTGCAAAGAAAAGCCCAGATCAAATTGGCTTCACTGGTGAATTCTACGAACATTTAGCAAAGAATGAATACCAATTCTTCAAAAACTTTTACAAAAAATGGAAATGGAGTGAATACTTCCCAAATTATTCTCTGAGACTAGTATTACCCCTATACCAAAAGCAGATAAAAACATCATAACCATCCTTTATACAGGTGCAAAAACTTCAATAAAATACTAGTACCCAGAATCTAGCCACATGTAAAAAGGATTATATGCCATGACTAAATGGGGTTTAGCACAAGAATGCAAGGTTAGTTTAACATCAAAAAATCAATGTAATGACCATATCCATAGAATAAAGGACAAAAATCACAATCTCAACAGACACAGATAAAACATTTGACAAAATCCAACATGTTTCAAGATAAAAACACCCAATAATTTAGGAATATTAATAGAAGGAAGTTTTCTAAACCTCATCAAGGGCATCTACAGCACATCTATACTTAAGATCATATTAAACACTGAAAGACTAATGGCTTTACCTCTAAGGTAGAAAATAAGAAAAAGAAATGTCTAGTTTCACCACTTCTATTCACACTATACTGGAGGCTCCAGCCAGGACAAGAAAAATAAACAAAAGGAAGTAATTCTATTTCTATTTGCAAATGACATGATATTATTTCCAAAATATTCTAAGGATTCCACTAAAAAAACTATTAGAATTAATAAATGAGCTCAGCAAAGTTATAGGATACAAACTCAATATACAAAAATCAATTGTAATGAACATTCTGTAAATGAAATTAAAAAAATAATTCCAGTTTTAGTAGTATCAAAAAGAATAAAATGATTAGGAACAAATTTAATGAAAGTACAAGATTTGTACACTGAAAACTACAATTTTGAAAGTAAAGAATAACTAAATAAATGGAAAGACACCCTATATTTATAAATAAGAAGCCTTAATATTGTTAAGATGGCAATCATTCCACAAGTTGATCTATGTAATCCCTATCAAAATCTCAGCTGCCCTTTTTGCAGAAATTGCCAAGCTGATCCTAAAACTCCTATGGGAATGAATGGAACCCAAAATAGCTAAAACAATTTAAAAAGGGGAGGGGGCAACAATGGATATCTCCACTTTCTAATTTCAAACTTTACTACGAATCTACAGTAATCAAGACAGTGTGGTACTAACATACGAACAGACACACTAATCAATGGAGAGTCTAGAAATAAACTCTTACATTTATAATCAATATTTGGTCTTTGAAAAAATGGCCAAGACAATTCAATGGGGGAAAGAACAGTCTTCAACAAATGCTGCTTACACAAGTGGACATCAATGTGCAAAAAAATCAAATTAAACCCCTACCTCACACCATACACAAAAATTTACTCAAGTGGATCATAGATCTAAATCTAAGAGATGAAACTATGAAACGCTTAGAAGAAAACCCAGGAATAAATCTTTATGGCCTTGGGGTAAGCAATAATTTCTTATACATGACACCCAAAGCATGAGAAGTAAGAGAAGATTGATAAATTAGACTTAATACAATTAAAACTTTTATGCTTCAAAACATACCATTAACAAAGAAGAAGATAACACACAGAGTGGGAAAAAATATTTGGAAGTCACCTATCAAGTAAGGGACTTGTATCTAGAATATATAAAGAGCTCTTACAACTTAACAAAAAAGACAGAAAACCCAATTTAAAAATGGAGAAAGTATTTGACTAGACATTTCTCCAACGAACATATTCAAACGGCCAATATTCACATGAAAAGATGATCAACATCATTAGTCATTAGGGAAATGAAGTCAAAATCACAATGAAATAGTATTTTATTTCCACTAGGATGGGTAAAATAAAAAAGATGGGCAATAAATAGTGTTAATGAGGATGTGAAGAAATTGGAATCCTCATACACTACAGGTGGAAATGTAAAATGATTTAGCCACTTTGGAAAACAGTTTGACAGGTTCTCAAAATGTTAAACATGAAGTTTCAAAATCACCCATCAATTCCACGCCTTCTAATCCAAGAGAATTGAAAACATGTACACGTAGAAACTTGCACACAAATGCTCATAGAAGCATTATTGATAATAGTCAAAAAGTGAAAAAAACACAAATGTCCCTTAACTGATGAATGGACAAACAAAATGTGATATATTCATAAAATGGAGCATTTATTCAGCTATGAAAAGGAATGTGTACTGCATCCCTCCACGACATGGATGAATCTTGAAAATATGCTAAGTAAATGAAGGTAGACACAAATGGCTACATATTATATGATTTCATTGATAAGAAATGTTCAGACTAGGCAAATCCATAGCAACTGAAAATAGTCTAGTTGTTGCCAGGGTATGGAGGTAGGGAAATGAGGAGTGACTGATAATGGGTGTTGGATTTCTTTTGGCGGTAATGAAAATGTTTTGGAATTAGTGTGTTTTCCATGAGACAAATATATCATACAGAAAGTGGCCAAGGTAGAATCTTCTTGGAAGGATCCCATCCAAAAGAGCTGGATTGGGGAATAGGACCCCAGGGCTGTGTTACAGAGACAAGTGGTGATAGGTGTCAGAGTCAAGTGAGAGTAGGGAGGTCCCTGTTAGGGAGGGGCTGGTCTGGTCTCCCATTTACCAGCACCCCACGCCACCTTTGTTGTTGACCTTGCTAGAAGGCAGCAGAGCTACTACAAGAGGGAAAGCAAAGAGGGACCAGAAGGAGATACCCTTCTCCCCCTCCCCACTCTGGTCTGACCAGTCTCTGGAGAGGCCTAAGCTGGGTGAACAGAAACTGACCTAGATGAGACTGAAGTTGGATTTAGACAGGACTGAACTTTTTTTAATGCATGAAAAGGAGACTGTTCTAATATTGATATTGACCTAAAAATCTCTAGAATCCACATGAGATAGAGTCAAGAGGGAGGAAGGGAGCTCCAATAGTGTTTGAAAATGGTGGTGGGAGAACAGATTCATTGCCTGTTTACATACAGTCCAGTCCAGCTTGTTAAATTAGGAGAGTATGCAAAGAAATATGAAAACATCTAGCACGCAAGAATGGATAAGAAGCGACGGTAGGCAAATATCACAATTATATTCTGGGGGCAGGGACATTACAAGAGATCAGTAAGGGATAAGATCAAAAATAGGAAGAAAGCCCAGCCTAGAATCTTATTCCCTGCAAAACTAAGTTTTGTATATGAAGGAGAAATCAAGACATTCTCAGAGAAGCAAAGACTGAGGGAATTTACCAAGACAAGACCAGCCCTTCAAGAAAGAAGTACTCAAAACAATATTACCTACGGATCAGCACAATAAACACTCACGAACGTAAATCTACTCAAAGCTAAAGATCGAAGCCCAGATACCACAATAGCTCAAGAGAGAAAACGAAGCAACAAAGTTCAACCAAACATAATGAACAGAAATCTGCCGCACCTATCAGTTATCTCAATAAATGTGAATGGCTTGAACTCCCCACTCAAGAGACATGGGCTGGCCGAATGGATAAAATAACGCAAGCCAAGTATCTGCTGCCTTCAGGAAATACATCTAACCTGCAAGGATGCATATAGACTAAAGGTAAAGGGGTGGAGAACAATATTTAAGCAAATGGAAGCCAAAAGAAAGCTGGCATGGCAGTGCTGATTACAGATAACTTAGTTTTTAAATCAACAAAAGTAATAAAAGACAAAGAAGGTCACTATATAATGGTGAAGGGTACAGTTCAACAAGAAGACATAACAATTCTAAATATATGCACACAACCTAGGTGTACAGTTCATCAAGAAGACATAACAATTCTAAATATACATGCACCCAACCTTGGTGCACCCAGATTCATACATCAAACTCTACTTGATCTAAACAAATGGATAAACATCAACACCATAATAGTTGGAGACCTTAACATCCCACTGACAGCACAGGACAGATCCTCCAAACAGAAAATCAACAAAGAAATAATGGGCTTAAACAGAAATCTAGAACAAATGGGCCTGACTGACATTTATAGGACATTCTACCCCCAAACCACTGAGTATACATTCTTCACATCAGCTCATGGGTCATTCTCTAAGATGGACCATATCCTAGGACACAAAGCACGTCTCAAACAATTTAAAAAAATAGAAATTACACCATGTATCTTTTCAGACCACAATGGTATAAATGTAGGAATCAATCCTAATAAGAGTTCTCATTTCTACACATAGTCATGGAAACTAAGCAACCTTCTGCTGAATGATCACTTCATAAATGAGGAAATCAAGATGGAAATCAAAAGATTCTTTGAACTAAACAACAAAGGTGACACAAGTTACCAAAACCCGTGGGACACAGCTAAAGCAGTCTTGAGAGGAAAGTTTATTTCCATAAATGCCTATATCCAAAAGTTGAAAAGATCCCAAATAGACGACCTAATGAATCATCTCAAAGAGCTGGAAAAAGAAGAACACACCAACCCCAAACCCAGCAGAAGAAGTGAAATCATTAAGATCAAATCAGAACTAAATGAAATTAACAACAGGGAAACTATACGGAAGATTAATAAAACAAAAAGTTGATTCTTTGAAAAAATAAACAAAATTGACACACCATTGGCTAGAGTAACGGAAAGCAGAAAAGAAAAATCTCTAATAAGCTCCATCAGGAACAGTAAAGGAGAAATTACAACTGATGCCATGAAGATACAAGATATAATTTATGAATACTACAAAAACTGTAGTTTTTGTAGTGGATACTACTGTATGCACACAAACTAGAAAATGTGGAGGAAATGGACGATTTCTTAGAGACACAAAGCCTCCCTAGGCTCAACCAGGAAGAAATAGAATTCCTGAACAGACCAATATCAAGTACTGAAATTGAAATAGCAATAAAAAACCTTCCTAAAAAGAAAAGTCCTGGACCAGATGGTTTCACATCCAAATTTTACCACACATACAAAGAACTGGTGCCTATCCTGCAGAAATTATTCTACAACATTGAGAAGGATGGAATCCTTCCCAACACATTTTATGAAGTGAACACAACCCTGATACCAAAACCAGGAAAGGATGCAACAAAAAAAGAAAACTACAGACCAATATCCCTTATGAATATAGATGCAAAAATTCTCAACAAAATCCTAGCCAATCGAATCTAGGTCCTTGTCAAGAAAATTATTCATCACAACCAAGTGGGCTTCATCCCAGGGATGCAGGGATGGTTCAACATACGCAAACCTATAAATGTAATTCACCATATAAACAGAAGCAAAAACAAAACCCATATGATCCTCTGAATAGATGCAGAGAAAGCATTTGACAAAATTCAACACCCTTTATGATAAGAACGCTCAACAAAATAGGCATAGATGGGGCTTACCTAAAAATTATACAAGCCATATATGACAAACCCACAGCCAATATCATACTGAATGGGGAAAAATTGAAAGCATTCCTACTTAGAACTGGAACAAGACAAGGTTGCCCACTATCTCCACTTCTGTTCAACATAGTGCTGGAAGTCCTCGCTATAGCAATCAGATAAGAGAGCGGAATTAAGGGTGACCAAATGGGAGCAGAAGAGATCAAACTCTCACTCTTTGTTGATGACATGATATTATACCTAGAAAACCCCAAGGATTCAACCAAGAGACTCCTTGATCTGATAAATGAATTTGGTAAAGTCTCAGGATACAAAATCAAAACACAGAAATCAGAGGCATTCATATACACCAATAACAGTCAAAGTGAGAACCAAATCAAAGACTCAATTCTCTTCAAAAAAAGCAACAAATAAAATAAAGTACCTTGGAATATATTTAACTAAGGAGGTAAAAGACCTCTACAGGGAGAACTATGAAACACTGAAGAAGGAAATAGCAGAGGACGTAAACAAGTGGAAGAATATACCACGCTCATGGGTCAGCAGAATCAACATTGTTAAAATGTCTATACTCCCCAAAGTGACCTACAGAGTCAACACAATCCCTATTAAAATACCATCATCATTTTTCACAGATATAGAAAAAATAATTTTACACTTCGTATGGAACCAGAGAAGACCCTGTATAGCAAAGTCAACCCTAGGCAATAAAAACAAAATAGGAGGTCTCAATTTACCAGATTTCAAACTATACTGCAAGGCTATAGTAATTAAAACAGCTTGGGACTGGCACAAGAACAGGGACATTGACCAGTGGAACAGAACAGAGAACCCAGATATAAAACCATCCTCATATAGCCAACTAATCTTCGACAAAGCAGACAAAAACATACACTGGGGAAAAGAATCCTTATTCAATAAATGATGCTGGGAAAACTGGATAGCCACATGTAGAAGACTGAAATAAGACCCACACCTTTCACCTCTCACAAAAATCAACTCACGCTGGGTGACAGACTTGAACCTTAGGTGTGAAACTATTAGAATTCTAGAGGAAAATATTGGAAATACTTTTCTAGACATTGGCCTAGGCAAAGAATTTATGAAGAAGACCCCAAAGACAATCACAGCAGCAACAAAAATAAACAAATGGGACCTGATCAAATTAAAAAGCTTCTGCACAGCCAAAGAAACTGTCAAGAAAGCAAACAGACAACCCATAGAATGGGAGAAAATTTTTGCAAGCTACACATATGATAAACGGCTGATAACTAGAATCTATTTAGAACTCAGGAAAATCAGCAAGAAAAAATGAAACAACCCTATCAAAAAATGGGCAAAGGACATGAACAGAAACTTCTCAAAAGAAGACAGAATAATGGCCAACAAACATATGAAAAAATGCTCAACATCTCTAATCATCAGGGAAATGCAAATCAAAACCACAATGAGATATCACTTAACTCCAGTGAGAACGGCCTTTATCAAAAAGTCCCCAAACAATAAATGCTGGTGTCAATGTGGAGAGAAAGGAACACTCCTACACTGCTGGTGGGACTGCAAACTAGTTCGACCTGTGGAAAGCAATATAGAGATACCTCAAAGCGATACAAGTAGATCTACCATTTGATCCAGCAATTCCACTACCTGGCATCTACTCAAATGATCAAATGACACTCTACAAATGGGACACCTGCACTCGAATGTTTATAGCAGCACAATTCACAATCGCAAAGCTGTGGAAACAACCCAAGTGCCCACCAATTCATGAGTGGATTAATAACATGTGGTATATGTATACCATGGAGTACTACTCAGCTTTAAGAAACAATGGTGATCTAGGACCTCTTGTATATTACTGGATAGAGCTGGAACCCATTCTACTAAGTGAAGTATCTCAAGAATGGAAAAACCAGCACCACGTGTACTCACCAGCAAACTGGTATTAATGGATCAACAGCTAAGTGGACATATAGGACTAACATTTATCGGGTGTGGGGAAGGTGGGAGGGGGAAAGAGGGGATGAGTATACACAACCAAACAAGTAAGATGTGCAACGTTTGGGGGATGGACACACTTGAAGCTCTTACTCGAGGGGGAGGGGGACACGGGCAATATATGTGACCTTAATGCTTGTACCCCCATAATATGCTAAAATAAAAATAAATTAAAAAAAAATAGGAAGAAAGAATAGAGCAGGGGCAAGGAACCTGTAGCCTTAAGGCTACATGTGGCCTTCTAGATCCTTTTGACTGAATCCAAATTTTACAGAACAAATCCTTTTTACTAGTACATTTTTGTTCATTTTTTTCTGTTTTTATTTTTAAAATTAATGTATTTAAAATGCCAAAGAATAAAATAAGTTTTAACAAAATAAACCTCCCAGATTGACCAGCACAATTAGATCATTAGTAAGCTAAATTGTCAGCTGCTATCCTCATGATTTAGTTCTAACTTCCCCCACCAGACTGTTGCCACTACTGCACAAGCTTGGCCGGCAACAGTTTGAGAACACCAGTCTGTTATTAGCTTTTTTTTTTTGGGACAGAGTCTCACTCTGTTGCCCAAGCTAGAGTGCCATGGCATCAGCCTAGCTCACAGCAACCTCAAACTTCTGGGCTCAAGCAATCCTTCTGCCTCAGCCTCCCAAGTAGCTGGAACTACAGGCACGCGCCACCATGCCTGGTTAATTTTTTTCTATATATTTTTAGTTGGCCAATTAATTTATTTCTGTTTATAGTAGAGACGGGGTCTCGCTCTTGCTCAGGCTGGTTTCGAACTCCTGACCTTGAGCAATCCACCTGCCTCGGCCTGCCAGAGTGCTAGGATTACAGTCATGACCACCACACCCAGCCCTGTTATTAGCTTTTGACAACAGAGCACTGTGTTTCTGTTTGAAGTGGAATTTGTGAATAGTTGCACAGTAAAATAGTATTTTTTAATTCTATCTGCTTAAAAGCCATCGTGTCAAAGAAGACCAAGAGAATGCTGAAAGAAGAAAACAGATTTTTTAAGTGAGGATTGGGAATTTCAATATTATCTTGTTTCTGCTAAAAATGATTTACTTACTTTGTGATACTGCAATATCAACATTAAAGAAATTCAATACGTGTCAGCTTATAACACTCACAAGGACCACAAATATTTTAAATTAGAGGGAGAGGCGTGAAAGGTTGTATTTCAGAAATTAAAAGATGAAAAGCAAAAGTAAAGACAATTCTTTTGAGCAGAAATAAGACCTAGAAATAATGCCACTGAAGCAACTTGTAAAGTAGCTTATGTACTTGGGAAAAAAGGGAAACCATTCTGTAACATAGAAATTGTGAGATAATGCATTGTCTAAGTTGTAAGATGCTTAGACCCTGATAATGTTTCAAAGTACAAACAACTGCCTCTTTCAAAGAGAACCATAACTGATCAGCAGCATGAATTAGCCTTCAACTTAACACAACTTCATGCAATACTTTAAGAGGAAAATATATATTATTCAACCACTTAGGAGGAATCGACTGACACTACTGACTTGGCACAGGTTTATACTTCATTCTGATCATAACAGAAGATTTTCTTTGCTATGAAGAGTTACTTGCTTTGGGCACTCTTGCAAACAACACAGGGAATAGGTATCTTCAACAACTTTCAAGACAAATGTCGTGAAGTTGGATTGAATTTGGTAAATTTACTGAGTGTGTGTACAGATTGTGCACCTTGCATGACAGGAAAACATGAAGGATTTATTACACAGATAAAAAAAAGTATTAACAGATACAGATGTTCTCATTTCTTTTCATTGTATCTTGCATCAACAAAATCTCTGTGCTAAAGTTGCTATTTTAAATGATACTTTGCAACAAGTTATAAGTATTGTTAACTATATTCATGCAAATGCAACATGGCATCATCAGTTTTGTAACATGCTAAAGTTGAACCATGAGGTATTCAGTGTGGATTACCATATCATTCTAAAGTGTGTTGGCTATTGAAGGGACAGGTGTTAGCCAAAATTTTATCTCTGTGAGAACAGATAGTTAAATTTTATGAAGAATAGAATCAGCAATGTGAATTACTGAAAGATTTCTATAGGATTTCTATGTGTGATATAAATCATGTCAAATCAAGACAACTTGAATATTTATTTGCAAGGTAAAATTAAGTCTATATATGATATGTGGCAAAAAATCCAAGCATTCTGAAACAAGCTATCTTTTTTCAAAATAGTTCTTCTTCAAAAGGAAATTTCAGATGAACATTTTCCTCAGTTAGCAAAGGTCATTGAGGAGCAGCAGAATGACATATGTGACTCATTTGAAGAATACTCAGGTGTTATAGACCTATTAATAGGAGAAAACAATGAAAGGTTCACTGACTGAGAATCATGACATCACACCCAAATTAGCATTTCAGCCTCACCTAGTTGATATCAACAAGGCACCCAAAGAACTACAGGTGGAATTGATTGAGCTCTCAGTAGATGACATTTTCAAGTCATTGTTTGATACTAAGAAAGATCCAGTTGAAATATGGGAAAATGCAGTAGAATACCCACATCTTCAGCAACATGCCCAAGAAATGCTTTCTTGCTTTTCAAGCACTTATTGCTGCGAATCTACATTCTCCTCTCTAACCCAAATCAAGATGCCCTTAAGATCACAGAGACTGATTACCCATCTAGAGGACCAACTGAAACTGCGGACCTCCACGATGCAACCAAATATTCAACTGTCTGCTTCAAAAAGCAGACACAACAAGGTCATTAAAAGGTTGATACCAAGGAACTAAGAAGGGAGACAAAGCAAATGCCAAGACATCGTGGTGCCAGCACCAGTTAGTGATGAAAGCAGTTGTGTCCACACAACTTTTATCAGAAACCAGAAGCACAACCTTAATTTCTATGTAAGAATAAACTTTAATAACTGTACTGGTTTCCTACGGCTGCTGCAACAAATTACCACAAATTGAGTGGCTTAAAACAACAGTCATTTATATTCTCATAGTTCTGAAGGCTAAAAGTTCAAAATCAATCTGTCAGCAGGGCCATGCTTTCTCTCCTCTCTGGGGCTCTAGGGGAAGCTCCGTCCTTGCCCTTCTAGCATCTTGGCATTGCCAGCAACCTTGCTCAGCCTTCCTGGCTTCCGGCAACATCACCCCAATTTCCATCTTTGCCACATGCCTTCTTCCCTTTGGATCTGCCAGTGTCTTCAAAACTCTCTCTCCTCACAAGGATACTAGTAGTTGGATTTTAGGCCCACCTTAATACAGTACGGCCTTATATTCACTTGATTCTACCTGTGAAGACCCTATTTCCAAATAAGGTGACACTCACAGGCACCAGGGGTAGAACGTCAACATATATTCTGGGGGCACACAATTCAACCTGCAATAACATCTAATGTGGAATGAGGGGCTCCCATGAAGCTACTTCAATGCTTCTGTCCAGAACTATCAACTATATTAGCTTCAGAATGACTGGACACTTTAATCTGCAGCTGAGGTGACTAACCAGTACGATAATTTATTAATAATATTATTTCAAGTCATTTAAAATGATGAAATAACACATACACATGATAAGAAAACCCATACAATACTGAAGGATTTACAATGAAAGCTGTTTCCAAGAGAAAAACACCATTATCTGTTTTTTGTTTTTATATATCCTTCCAGATATCTATGTATATACATTTTTTTATGAAAATAGGAACATGGTCTACACTGTTCTGTGCCTCTCTTTTTTACCTGACAAGGTATCTTGGCACTGTTTCCACATTAGCCCATGCAGATCTACTGTTTACACAGGTATCAATTAGATTTTCTTCAACTTTAAACAGTCTAAACAGCTTAGTATCTCAGAAATGACAAAGACACAATCAAAATGCTTTGCTTACACAGTAATGATTGGCTTACAAAGTGTTTGTGTATATCAAGATCATTCATTCATTTGTTCAATAAATGAGAACAGTTGTAGAAAAGTAGACGACCTATGAAGAGTCTAATAATATCTTAAGAAGTTTTCTTATTCTTTCTCCAGGTAGTATTGGCTATCACTCCAAGGCTAAGCATAGCCAGGAGACAGAATTTCTCTGCTTGACAGAGTAGGTGGTAAGAAAAGGTCTGTTGGCATTATGCCTGCAATTCCAGAACTTTGAGAGCCTAAAGAGGGAGGATTACTTAATGCCATAGGTTTGAGATCAGTCTGAGCAACATAGTGAGACTCTTGCCACTACAAAAAATATAAAAAATTAGCCAGGTATATACCTGTAGTCCTAGTTACTCAGGAGGCTGATGCAGGAAGATTGCTTGAACCCAGGAGTTTGAGGTTTTCAGTGAGCTAGGATTGTTCCACTGGGTGACACAGTGAGACCTTGTCTCAAAAAAAAAAAAAAAAAAAAAAAAAAAAAAAAAAAAGAAGAAGAAGAAAAGAAAAAGAAAAGGAAAGGTCTACTGAATGAATGACTAGATAAAACAAAATTTAAAAATGGATGTTTTAACATAACATATAAATGATTATACTTTTGCTACGTTGAAGAGTTTTTTCTAGTCCTTTTACTATACCACATGTAGGAATAATAGTTCCATTAATATCATATCCAAAGGCTCCAATTTGATGAGCAATCTTCAAGGCTGATTAAGAGAAATAATGCTTTATATTTTCATAGGGTTGTGCTTGTAACCCAGGTCACCACCATGTCAATGCAACTCCCATCAGTTCAAGTGGCTCTTTAGAAATTGGACAGCTCAGTATAGACATGTGCATTACAAAATATACTGACGTGGTCACATTCCAGTTATGATGTTCGCTTTTACTTTAACAGGATCTAATACAGGCATTCTCAAACTACAGCCTGTGGGCCACATGCGGGTGTTTTTGCCCATTTGTTTTTTCACTTCAAAATAAGATATGTGCAGTGTGCACAGGAATTTGTTCATAGCTTTTTTTAAACTATAGTCCAGCCCTCCAACCGTCTGAGGGACAGTGAACTGGCCCTCTGTTTAAAAAGTTTGAGGACCCCTGATCTAATACTTACATTTTAGATCTTGTTATCTTACATTAGATACTCCCGTTCACAGGCATGAGACTAGTTGATAGCATATGTTGGACTAGAATCCTACAGACTCCCACTCCCTGCCCACCCTGCCCGCACACCACACATGCTGTCACTCTTTCTTTCCACAACATCAGGCTGTTTTTTATGGGACTGCACATAATTTTATAAACGTTAACATGCACTTAGAGTTTCAGACATTCCAACCAATTTTCTACATTTCCTTTGGCCCAACTGCAGAAACCATTTGCAAATGAAATGGACAGATGTAAGAGTTCATCAAAGGCAGAATCTTAATTTAAACCTGAGCTTGAAAATAGTGAAACTAATGTTAAACAAAGGACAATATTCCAAATAAAACAGGAATGCATGCTGGGGAAGATTCAACTATGCTTCTATGCAGAACAGAGAGGCGCACAGAGAAATCATACCTCCCTGTACTTTCCAATGCTGCTCCCATCCCCAGAAGGAACCAACATTAACATTGTGATGTGAACTTTGCAGAATAGAAAGACGTGAATCTTTCTATGAATTTAAAAACATAACGTTAGTTTAAAGCATAGTTTTAATATTTTTATCTAAATATTGCAGACTGTATGTATATATCTTTTGCTTTAAAATGACTCAGAAATTTTCTTTGACAGTATGTATAGATCCATCTATCTACCTATTTATTTAGAGACAGGGTCTCGCTCTGTCACCTGGGCTAGAGTGCAGTGGTGTCATCCATCATATCTCACTGCAACCTCAAATTCTTGGGTTCAAGCGATCCTCCTGCCTCAGCCTCCCCAGTAGCTAGAACTACAGGCTCGCACCACCACACCTTGCCAATTTTTTAAATATTTTTTGTAAAGACAGTTTTGGTCTTGATCTTGCTCAGGCTAGTTTCAAACACATGGCCTCCCAAAGTGCTAGGATTACAGGTGTGAGCCACGGTGCCTGGCCCTATCTCATTTATTTTAAGAGTTGGATAGTATCTCATAGTTTAGATACTTTGACGTATCGTATTTACTATTCCCCAGAAATTGGCAGATTTGATTATATAAAAATGCTAAACTTCTGAAGCACAAGAGAAGATATGAACAAGGTTGTCCCTGGCACCTCTGGCCGAGTATGGGAGCATGTAAGTACCAATAAGAATCTCAAGCGCAATGCCTTGAAAAACATGCAGTATGTGTAAATCAATGAATTCATAATAACACTAAGAACTAACAGATCACTTTCAGAAGCTGATAGGGAACAATTTTGAAAACATAAATAAGTGGAAAGAATCAAGTTTTTGTCTTGCTTTTCCTATAAAAAAATGATACTTCAAAGTAACCTAATAGTTGATATGGGGAGGTTTCTCTTTTAAAAAGTTTACTAGCTAATAAAGAAAGAAAAAAATGAAGAAATCATACACACTATATATACATAATAATATGAATTCACGTCACCTGTGAAAACATGTTCAGTTCTATCAAAAGTAAATTTAGAAAACTCTTGGCATTCTCAACAGGGTATGAGACTAGATGGACGAATGGTAGCTGAAATCCAGTATAATGAATTTATTTGAGAAAATGGAACTGTGTGAAATGAAGGATTCCATTAACACTGAAAATGCAAAATCAAAATGGAATGTAACTCAAGAATAAAATTAAAATTTACATGGCAGAAAATCATGCAAAGAAGAGATGCAAATTAAAATGAGATATCACTTTTTATCTGTCAGATTGGCAAAAAATATTCAAGATTAATTATATCTATTTTAAGTGAGGATTTGGGGAAATTGGTTTAAATCCCAACTGTTACCTGGAGGTACATATCCAATGAGGCAATAACAGTGAGGCACTTCAATTGTGCTGGGAACATACAGTGAGCCCACTCAACAGCTGTTTGCCACGTGGTTATTCCTATACATGGGGATGTGCAGTCTTGTGGTATTATGAATAGGATCTCCTGTCAGGAATTTTCTTTTTGGGGCCATCCTGGTCCAGTTTGAATATTTGTATTCTGCTAACTAAGTTGGAAAGGTTTCCATCTGTTTCAATGCACTGGAACATCAGAATTACCTGTTCTTAAAAGATATGGTAGAACTCATGAATCATCTGTCCTGATGCCTTTCTTAGGGACAAATCTCTTAATACTCTTTCAATTTCTTCTATACTTTTTGTGTGATTTATGATTTTCTACTTCCATATGGCTCGATATTTTAAATGTATATTCTCTCAGAAAACTATCTGGTTTATCTAAGATTTTTCAACTACATTGGCACTAAATTTATACACGGTATTTGTTTTTTGTTTTAAAAAATCCCCATCTCTGGTTATGCATGCATAACTCATTTCTGATGGTTTGGGCTGTGACAGAAAGAGGACAGCTCTTATCTTAATCCTGTCTGCCAAAGGTTAGTATGCAGTTCTGTTGTCCCAAGAACTGGCTTTAGGTTTTATGGATCAATTTTACTTTTAAGTGTAAATATCATGAATTTTTGCTTTTTTTATTATTCTTTATCTGCTTTCTTTAAAACTGCTTCATTAGTTTTCTCCTAGATTCTCACATTAAGTTCTTACTTCATTTACTTTCAGTCACTGCTGTTTCCTAATAGGTGCATTTCGGGCTGTGTATTTTTATCCAATTACTGCTCGGTCATAGCCACTGAGATTTGCTATGTAGCACCGTTTTTATTTCCACATAGTTCAGATCTAACAGCTCAGTTCCAAATACCTCAGATCTAATTTCAGCTCAGATTTCTTTTTTTATTAAAGGTTTTTTAGTTTATTTTTAATTTCTTGACTAACTTGACTAGTTTGTAATTTTTTACATCATGATCAGAAAATGTGGCCTGTATGATTTTAACATTTTTTAAATATATTGAGATGACTTTGTAGCCTTATTCGATAGTTTTGCCTTTTCCAAAACGTCCTATAAATTAAATCATACAGTATGCAGCCTTTTGAGTCTCGCTTCTTTCACTTAACATAATGCTTCTGAGATTCATCTGTGTTGTTGTATGCATCAGTAGTTCCCTTTTATTGCTGAGTAGTACTCAATTATTAATATATGGGAATATTTCTAAAAGAAAACAAAATCACCCATTATCCCATCTCCTGACATGCTTCCTGTCTTTTCTGTCCACATGTGCACACCTTTTTTGGTAGTTCCAGTGTGCAGGTATCAACGATCTCCAGGTTGGGCACTCTCCATCAAGCATCATGAATGGTCACGCAGCTTCGATCTCTCACCACCCACCTCCATGATTTCATGGAACCCAAGGGTCTATACTACAGAATGCACTTCTATGTAGGTACTCTCTGGGCTAATGCTGACAGTACTGCAGGGTCAAGTGACAGACCCTCCTGCCTTGGATGGCTCCACAATGACCCCTAGGCAGAAATCCCAAACCTCACTCTCAGAAATGGTGGCAAGGTGTGACAGAGGAAATTCTAGTGGGGTTTAGTCTAAGACTATTTAATTTTTCCCCAAGGACAGATGTTCCCATCCTTTATTTTTATTATTGCTGTGCTTACTTCCATCTTCCATTTATTTAACTACGACAGAGGAAAAAGTGCTGTTCAAAATCCAAGGGGAATTTGACGATTTCTCATTGTGTTGTGACTAAAATCTAACATATAGATAAAAAATCCATATGCTGTAATCTAGGAACAAAGGTCCCCAGAAAAAGCCCAAGTTGGGTACATTCTCACACTCTGCATCTGGGTCCAGCGCTGCCCTAGGAAGTCTACACATAACATTGGTGGACAGGCCGGGATGAGGTTTCTCTTTCACTTTAGGCCACGTGGGATTTTGACAGTAGTTTAGATAGTCCCAGGGACTTCAAACGTTCTGTGATAATCTTCAGATGTCCTCTGAGTATTTTAGGGCCGTCAGCATTTGGATTCCTCTGGGTGAGGAAAACTAAAAGTAGCTTCTTAAATTTCACCCAAATGCTAATTTTAATGCCTGAAATGACCCCCGATTTGACCAAATCTTTCTTGGAGTATGGGGATGGCACATTATAGCATGGATATATAATTACTTTTAAACTCAGTCTGTATCCTGGTTAAATCTTTTGACTCCCCAACTCTTCTGCCTGTAGAATGCAAAGCATAAACTTGCAATTCATTTCCTAGGTTCCTAAAAAGTCATTAGATGCAAGGGCTTGTATAAGCCTAGCCACCCATTCTTGCCTCCCGGTAAAATCATTACCTACCCCCTACGGTATCTCTCTTATTCTTTAAATATTTTGGAGTCTTTAAGTTTTAATTCATACAAGAAGACTGTCCTGACACAGAAAACAAATGTTTCACAAGAAATGAGATCTATACGCACAAGGAATTATGCATCTCCCCTATCTGAGATATCGAGGATGGGAGCACAGGGAAGACAGCTCACGATGTGATCCTTTCTGCCTGTCAGCCGGATCCCTCCTCCCAGACCTGTGTCAGTATTTGGCAAAGTTCACTGATGTCAAGTTTGGCCCCTTTTCTATTTTCACATGGAAAAAGTCATTAACAATGTTAAAATGCGGTCGGGAGTGAAGCCAGAAGGCTGTGCCTGGGAACTTTACAGCTTTAGTGATTCCCAGTAGACCAGCTATAGTAGATCAGCTACAAACATGGGGAGTCTCCCTCCTAACTCACAGGTGTGAGATTTCCCCTTGCATTTTACTGGGATGCTGTAATTTTACCTTATTTCCTCAGTGGTGCCCTATAGATCTCTCTCCCAGTATTTTTTCCTTGGTGCCTGTTCAACTGATCAGCTCTTTGTTGCTGCTCCATATTAGGAACAAAGCTCCTTCCCCCATGAGCCCAATTTATTGCAATTTCGCTGTTCTCCGAGCTCCCGTTGACTGTGGTCCTGAGGGGCATGAAAAGCATGGCGACATTCCAGGAATATCCTCTGTACTGTGGCCTCAAGAGACAATCTCATTTCCTTGTTCTCTGCAGTAATGTTTCTGAGTATTTAGCACAATGTGTTCCAATTTGCTCCTAATTTTATCCTCGTTTTGGTCTTCCTGCCTTCTAGGTGTCCCCTGCCTGGGAATTTGCCCTGGATGCAAGGCGATTTTTCACAGTGACCACATTTGCCAGCACACCTGGGTGCACTCAGTAGCAAAGTGGCAGAGGGTCAAGTGTGAGTCTCTTGCAGGTTCCTCTGGAAACCCTTGTGGGGGGAGGAGGAGGAGCCTACCGTCCAGACCCCTCTCAACTCATGCCTCTCACTTCTGGCAGAACTGGAAGAAGACCTGGAGTGTGTTGTAGGGACACATCTGATGTGCAGATCACTGGGCTTCTAGAACCTGAAGGGAACCATTTCTGAAGATGTTTGCCTTTGAGGCTAATTAGTCCACAAGAAGTCTTTTCTTGGCTGTTCGTTAGAGTCTCATTCAAGAATCTACACAATGAGGATAGAAAAACAGCCCAATGAAACCATGCTAAACCAGCTAAACTCTTCCTCGGTTTAGCTGCCCACTCTGAAAAACAGCAACAGGTGAATGCAGCTCTCTGTGAATCGCATCTTCCAAGCATAACATCGGATCACCTGATGCTAATTAAGTCACAAACAGGCCCTCTGCCTGCCCAAGGCTTCCACCTGTTATTATTAGCTGCTGGGAAATAAGCTAAATCCAAGTCAACAGTGATGCTTCTGTTGTGTTTAGTAGGGTGCTGAGATGAGCCAATTCTAAGTTGGAGAGAGCACTGCCCATTATTCTGCAGTATTGGCATCACCAGAAAAAAGTCCATCTTACTGCAGCTCATCAAATATTAATGAAGAGCTGAAATTACTTGCACTGACTTCAGCACAAAAAGACCAAAAACCCAACCGAAGCCCTATCTTCTACTACATATGATACAGAAAGCTGATGCTTAGTAGCTAGTGGGTTTTGGGGGGAGTTCTAAACTCTGCCTCTGTGCAAAACTGAGTTTTCAAAAATTTCTATCTTTTGGTATTGTCTGAATATTTTGGTTTGCTTATTTTAAGAAAAAGTTGGTTCTTTGTTTTCTAGTAAGGGAAGTCAACTGGAAGCTTAATAGTAACAAAAGCCTTTTTTGAATTATAATTACTTCCAGATGGATGCTTACACATGTCCTCATCTTTTAAAAAACCACTTAGGCATGCTACCATCTGTTTTTCAGTGACTTATAATGGAAATCTTTACACTTTTGTTTATATAGCTGTTGCCCAATGTGTAAGCCCCAGGAGGATTTAAGCCAATGAAGCTTTTAAGACTGTTAATAGTAGCATCCTTCTCTTCTCTTTTGCTGTTACTAAATGAACATACTGTATCATTCAACTTACAGTTGCCTTTGGGGAAGTATTAGAAATAATCAGAGTATGATCTGAAGGAAATTAATAAGTTATGTATGTTTTTGCTTGTTCTTTCTTAATACCAACCAACAATTAAGGAGCATTCTCTAAGTGCTGGCTGAAATCTTCATGATGTGCTTTCCGCATCCCAGGAAACCATGGCATTTCTCAAGAAGACTGCAGAAGGGTGCATTCCCAATGATGACTTAGCCCAGGGACACTTCTGAAAGTATTAATCACTTATTAAAATCTTTATCCATGAGACTGCTTTAGGGACTCCTCAAATTGGTGAAGAATGTGTCAGGCAGTCATTAACAGTGTGCGTGAGCTTCTGCCGGCTTTTTAGTGTTTTCCAGAAAGTAACAGGCTCCCTAATGAGAATTTCTGAGCAATCATTGCAAATTATAGAAGAAACTGAGCAAATTACTTACAACATGGAAAAATTAATGTCTAAAATGGAACTTACCATCTCCTGGGACAAACCCACTCACCCTCTTGCTGTCTATCTCTTGGTAAGCAGGGTTTCTATCTGGACAGTTGTCCAAGAAAACTGCTATCCTCAACGCCTCCCACCTCCAACTCCTGAAAAGCAAAGGAAGCTGGTCTCCCAGAATGGCTTTCAGGTCCACCTCTGTCCCCTTCAATGTGCCACAGCACTCGTTGACAGCTCTGGCCTGATTATTACAGAAGTCTCCCAGCCAATCACTCTGCCTCCATTCTTGCCTCAGATAAACAGGTAAAATTCTGGTAGAAACACATGCCCTTCCTCCTCTGTGGTCTCTCTTCTTTACTTCTCCTTCTGAAGCCAGTTAGTGGTGGGCTTGGCAGGGAGGAGGTGGCTTTGGGGCGAGAGTACTTTTGCTTGGCAATACTTTCCATTGTGGAGAGTGGAGAAGGCAAGGCCCAGGGCAGAACAGGCTCCCTGATGCTGCTTGCTTAGGTGCCGACCTGGGTTTGGAAAAAGGATGGAGAATGTTGGGTTGTCTGACAGAGGTCATCAGAGTTGGAAAGCTTGCAAAAATCAGGAGCAGAAACCAGGCAGGAATACAGTTTGCTTCTCGTGATTTCCTGTGGGCTGTCTCCTCTCAGGAACCTAACTTCCCCGGGTGCAGATGTACCCAGGATAATATTAAAATATATTCTGGGACGATGTAACTAGCATTCCAGATGGGTCAAAGTTGATACATTTTTCTAAACTGATATTTATTATCCTGTAACAATTGTTGCAAGTCTCATTGTCTACCGTATTCAGAATATTTTTAAAAGAAAACAATAGTAAAAGATTGCAGTGCTTTTTTTCATGATGGTAGAACAGTGTATAGCATACAGTAGACACCTGAAATATTATGTCAAGCAAAACATATCCATATATGTACATATATGCATATCTATATAAGCATATGTATAGATTACACATGTACAATATTGATAACACATCTGCTTAATAAATTTACCTGTCCATTTTGATTTAAAGGAACTAAAATTAACTGTCAGTATATGAACCGATCCCTCTATCAAAAAGATAAGAATCAATCATTTTTAATTTAAAAGCTTATCTTGGCCGGGCGCAGTGGCTCACGCCTATAATCCTAGCACTCTGGGAGGGTGAGGCGGGCGGATTGCTCGAAGTCAGGAGTTTGAAACCAGCCTGAGCAAGGGCAAGACCCCGTCTCTACTATAAATAGAAAGAAATTAATTGGCCAACTAAGATATATATATAAATTAGCTGGGCATGGTGGCGGATGTCTATAGTCCCAACCACTCGGGAGGCTGAGGCAGTAGGACTGCTTGAGCCCAGGAGTTTGAAGTTGCTGTGAGCTAGGCTGACGCCACGGCACTCACTCTAGCCTGGGCAACAAAGTGAGACTCTGTCTCAAAAAAAAAAAAAAAAAAAGAAAGAAGGAAAAAAAAGCTTATCTTTTTCTTCATTTTCTTTTTTTTCTTTTTTAGGTATCTATGACTTTTTGATTTTTCTTCATTTTCACAGCAGTATCCATAACCTGCTGGTGTAATGATCCAGTGCAAATGTCACAGCTATCAATACACAGGGAACAGCATGCACACATGCACGCCCCCACCCATACCCCTGCCACACATGTACCAGGACAGCCAAAATAATGAAGGAAATGCCAAGTGATAGGAAGGATCTGAGCAACCAGAATCCTGTTGCATTGCTGATGGAAGTGTAAATTGGTGCAACCACTTTGGAGCATCGCAATGCACCACGACTGACCATGTGCACACCCTCTGAACCAGCCATGCCGGTCCTTGGTGTATACTCCCTGGAAAAGTTCCACCAAAAACATGCATTAGGATGTTCCTGGATATACTACATATAATAGCCTAAAACTACTGAAATGTTCATTAATAGTAGAATGAATAAAATTGTGGTATTTTCACATAATGGAATATTACTCAGCAATGACAATGAATGATCTACAACTACCTCAACATGTGAATGAATCTCACTAACAATGCTGACAACCACCACTCTACATTCCATCCCTAAGATTTTTTTTTTAAAGAGATGGGGTCTTGCTATATTGCCCAGGCTGGTCTTAAACTCCTGGGCTTGTGCGATCCTCCCACCTCAGCCTCCCGAGTAGTTAGGACTACAGGTATGCACCATTGTGCCCAACTCTATAATTTTGACTACTCTATCTCATATAAGAAGAATCACACAGCATTTGTCCTTTTGTGTCTGGCTTATTTGGGCTTAGCATAATGTCCTCAAGGATCAACCATGTTGTGGCATGTGTCAGAATTTAAGAGGTGGGGTTTTTCAGAGAAGAAATATTTTGGAAATGGCAACAGACAACAAAGAGGCACCTACCTTACTTCTAAGCTCTGTAGTAAGCAGTGGAATTTCAGTGGGAAAATGTCTCTAGCTACCAGGGCTATGTGGGAACCAGTGTTCTCAAAGACCAGCCAGATTCCAGTGAGAGGTGAAATGGAAAGGGACATTAAGGAATGACTTGGAATGCCAGAGTGTGCTGCCGCTGACAGCCTGAGGTGCAGAGAGCACAGTGTGACGCTGTGAGGGGTGTGGAGGGGCGTCCTATGGAGTAGGGCTGGATTTGAGTGTCCCCACAGTGACCGGAGTCAGAGATAAGGTGGGAATATTGGTTTACTTGGAGGAGTCTGTGAGCCCTTGGCTGGCCTTCCAGCCTATAGCTGGTACCGCAGAAGACGCGTCGGAAAACTGTGAGCACCCAGTCAAGAATGCCAAGACATCCAGTGCCACATGGGGTGTCCAGTCAGGGGTTCCCTGCCAGCCTGACCGTTGCCACTTGTAAGTCCAGACCACATCACTGTGCCTTTCTAAGCCTTCTCCACATCTGTTGATTACTAACAGCCTTGAGACTTGTTGAAGGTATTAAATGAGAGAGGCTGCATCTGAAAGGCTCCTGAAAACTAAGTACAACTCCAGGGCATTATTACTTCTTAAACTTAGTTCTTGTTGACATTTAATGTGACAATAGAGCAAGCAATATGGGAAGACCTTATGTTTTTGGATCATAAACAAATTGGTCCTGGACCCGTGTGTCTGTATCCAGCAGACAGTGAAATAGCAGGATCCATGTATCATCCTCAGACATCTGGCACCTGGACCATTCACAAACCCAGAAGTAACCAGAATGCCTCTGAGGACATGCAAGTGGTGACAACAATAGCCTTGCAAAGGTGAGGATGGAAAGCTGGAGGAGAGGGAGGTACATCTGCCAGTTTGCCCAGCACAGCAGGCTTGCAGGCTGGGGAGGCTCGGGGAGCCCAATGCAGGGCTGAGTGGCAGGGGGTCTAGTCCAGGCCTCACTCTCCCACATTCTTCCACGGTCCGGGTCTGTGACCTCAGCAGCGAGGCCACCACCCTGAGACTTGGTTTCATCATCTGCAAAACTGGAGGGGCAGGATGATCACCAAGTTTTTCCTCTCATTCAAAATGCTGTCATTATGTGCCACAGCATGGCTGAACTGTGCAAACAAGGTGCTAAACGCAGGAAGCCACATATTAAAAAGGCCACATGTCACATGGACCCCCCCTGTGTGAACAGTCCAGAACAGGCAAATCAGAAGAAACAGCAAGTAGCTGAGGGGCTGCTATCAGCTGCAGGAGGGAGGGACTTGGTGGGTGACAGTAAAGGGGTGCTGGGTTTCTTTCTGGGGTGATGACTGTGTTGTAAAATGGCCTGTGATGATAGTTGCACAGCTCTGTGAATATACTAAAAGCTGTTGAACCGCACACTTTAAACGTGTGCATTGTAGGTATGTGAACTATATTCATAAAATGGTTTTTAAATGCTGGTATTTTAATTTACTTGGGAGGCAGCATAGTGGACTGGAACAAGTACCAAAAAGAATAGGATTTGCAGGATGCTAGTTCAGCTGTCACCAACTTGGTGACCTTACGTTGAGTCACCTGCCTGCTTCAGGCTGCTGTTGTCTGACTCTTCCTCCCTTCCATTCCATAAAGTTATGATTCTGTGACTTAAAGCTGAGACATATCAGAAAAGGAAGGAAAAGATGCCCAAGAAAGAATAAAGACAGACAAAAGGCAGTGGGGCCTAGCAGATGAGGTGTGCTGTGGGGCAGTGGCACGGTGGCCACAAACACGGTGGCACGGGCACTGTGGTGACAGGGGAGACACAGCAGCTTCAAGCGTTGAAGTCAGTGTGGGGCCCAGCAGCCCAGCTGTAATGGGGGAAATGCTACATCACAGCCCAGGGCAATGTGGAGATCCTAATATTTAGCAGAAATTTTCATGTGTGTATTTGCACACAAATCATGTGCCATGAAAACACTTTCCCTGAACATCACATTACAATGGGAACTACAGATGAACATGCCAGTCCTATTATGTAGCATTTCAGCGTTTTTCTTAATAGACATAAGTCAGTACCAAGATCAGGAATGCAAGCCCTTTCCTTAGTTAAAAGCACTGGCAGTGCTAGAGCAGTGGCCTAGAGAATTATTTACAGTCTTTCCAGTGTTTGCCTGTGGAAAAGTGGATTCCCACAGTGCTTCTGGAGAGGCAGAAATGCAAAAAGCTTAGCTAATTACATTTCAGATTTTATTTAATTGAGAAGACAATGAATATGTACAATTAATGCCACATAAACTCTCACTGTGTTTAATCTCATACATATTTCATTTCCATCTCAAGTTTTGAAATCTAAGAAATCTTGAGCCCATAGAGCATCGTGTATTATTCATGCTTCAATATAACTCTAAAAAATGTGAATTGAAATTTGGTGTGAATTTAAATCCTCTATCGATCCTCACTTCTATTAAAGTGCCTGAAGTCACGATGAAAGCCACAGAGCATTAAGAAGGAAGCCAGTTTCTTCTTTGGTTATGAAGTTATGCAAGGAATGCAGCCACCCAGGGGAAAACGATCAAGTCCCCCCCACCCCGTGCTCCCGAACTGCCATGCACATTTCTAGGCACATGCTGAGTACCCTCAATACCAGCATAAGAGGCTGGGCAACATATTACCTCAGAGGCATTTCTGAAGGTGATGCAGTTTCCTCACCCAGAATGTTCTCTAAATTAACAGTACAGAGGGGAAATGCAACGTCACTGTCATCATCATCATCAGGGTCATCTCTCTCCAGGCCAGGCAGGGAAGTTACAGCCAGGGGGAGACGGAGCAGTGGCTCCTGGCGGTGTGAGGCAGCAAGGGGATGGGCTGCAAGGGGGGCAGGCAGCAAGGGGGCATCCCAGCCCTGCTGAGGAACAGAGCTTCCAAGGGCTGGCCTGGAGTGGACACTGTCAAGATATTTCAACAAGCAGAAGGTCTCTGAAATAAGAGTGGCACCTGGTTGCCTTTGCAACTGTGCCCAGACACTCCTTGGAGCTATCAGCCACTCTGTAAACGTTAAACTGACCTATCAAGCTTTTAGAGATAACGTTCTTTGTATAACTAAAAGTGAGCGGAGCAGACATTGTGTCCCTCTGATGTGATGCAGTGGAAATCCAGTGTAGCCTTTGGATCTAACATCTAGTTTGCAGAAATTTAGGGATTAGAGGAACAAGCTAGCACTGTCAGGAACGAATTCAGAATGTGGGACAGTCACAGGGCAGTGGATTCAGTCTCTTCCATAAGCTGGTGCATGAAAAAGAAGATGGGAGATGAGGAAGATGAGTAACGATACTAATGAGAAAGATGGCCATGTGGTTAGGTATTAAGATGATACTAATTAATTATTGTTAATTTTGGGGGGCATGACAAAGGCATTGCAGATATTATATGGATATATTTTAAAGTCTGCTTATTATAACATTATTATCTTTCTTAAAAGTAACATTCATTTTTCTTTTAACTGCCTTAATGTATAATGTGTCTATTGATGCTTCCTTTTGTTGCCCCTAAATTATGAGCAGGAGCTAAGGAAGCTCTATGGACAAGCCTTCCTTGTTCGACCACAGAGGGAGCAGGGACTCCCCCAGTGCTGCAGGAAGCCCTCTCCAGTCTGGTCCAGCCTGCTGGGGCAGAGCTAACCCATTCTACCTGTGTTGGGCACAAATATGACAGACTTTAAGTCTGGATGAATGTTTGCTGGTTGAAGCACTCCATCAGTTACAGCAAATAGGTTACAAAATGTGTTAACATACATGCAAACTAAGGATAATAAAAATGTACAAAAAAGTGTGTTCATAAGTAACTAGTTTTCTCTACTCCTTATAAGGCTGTCTGGGCAAATTTTTCTTCTATGTTTCTTTTTCACAAATTCTACTTTTCCCCACAATCCCTTGTAGACAGTAGCAATTGGCTCCTCAAACTTTGCCTTGTGTCCATTATTAGTTAGAATTTTTTATCCTGGGATGATTGTCCTATTATAAATGATATAGCAAAAACCTGTTCTATTTAAAACTTTCAAGCTGTAAGTAATTTGAATCTCTGAAAGCCATCTGAGCTCTCTTATACACAAAACCTTTGTGCATATTATTTCCCTGTGGTCCTTCTTCATTAGTACTTTTGGGGCTTGTTAATTGCCATTAGTTTTCCTGTTAATATGAAAATGCTGAACACTGAAATGGTGGATACCCAAAGGAATCTTAAGTCGAGTCTTCTGGTTTTATTTCCTGTAGGAGATTGCCCTTAATTGGATTTTTAGTCTGCCTTTTTGAAATTTTTTGTTTTCAGAGTGGATTATTTCTGTAAGAAATAACATGTTATGGCTTGGATTTCACGTGAACTTCCTATTTACTTTCATATAGACTGTTTCCTACAAGAACCTAATAATACCCCATACTTACATTTATGTTATGGACAAATGTTTCAGTGAAGGAGCACAGAGTAAACATTGCAGGCTTTGCAGGCCATGTGATCTCTGTGCAATTACTCAGCTCTGCTTCTACAGCGAAAAGGCAGCCACAGATATCAAACAAACAAGCGTGGCTGTGCTCCAATGAAACTATATTTACAGACACTGAAATTTAAATTTTGTAAAATTTTGTGTTATGAAATATTGTTATTGTTTTGATTTTTTTTCCCCTTATAATTTAGAAATGTAAAAACCATTCCTAGTGTTCAGGCCATACAAAAACAGGCAGTGGAGGCCGGGCGTGGTGGTTCATGCCTATAATTCCAGCACTCCAGGAGGCCAAGGACGGAGGAATGTTTGAGCTCAGGAGTTCAAGACCAACCTGAGCAAGAGTGAGACCCCGTCTCTACTAAAAATAGAAAGGAATTAGCTGTGCAACTAAATATAGAAAAAATTAGCTGGGCATGGTGGCACATGCCTGTAGTCCCAGCTACTTGGGAGGCTGAGGCAGGAGGAGGGCTTCAGTCCAGGAGTTTGAGGTTGCTGTGAGCTAGGCTAACGCCTCTGCACTCTAGCCTGAGCAACAGAGCAAGACACTGTCTCAAAAAAGGAAAAAAAAAAACAACAGGCAATGGGCTACATTAGGTCCCTGTGCCTGAATTCGCTGACCCTTGTTATAAATATATAGAAACTCTCCACAGATTGTTATAGATAATTGAGAAAAGGACACGCAGATTCTAAAGTAGTAACATTCTACTGATTCTGTCCAAGAATTTCCCACCATAACCTCATGATAATTTAGGGTACCACAGCACAGCAAGCTACATACCGTAATAGTCTAACAAATGCACATTCTGCCTCTAGCCCAAGGCCAGTCCCCGATTGCACACACATAGATGCACCCACCTACTTGGTGTTCTCGTGGACATCTCAGATATCATGGTCTGCAAGGGACTCCTGAGTCTCCCTGTCCAGCCTGTTTCTCCTCCTGTCTTCTCTATGGCCATACACGGTGTCACCATGCACTCACATCCAAGGGGTTACCTTGCTCCCTCCCTCGTCCTGCTCTTCCACATCACACTCGCCAGCAAGGCGGCTGCATGTCTAGAACTGGTGCCGACTCTGCACTGTACCCCTACTGTGCCTCCCTGGGCTAGGTAGGCCCCATCTCTTACTTGGACAACTATGGGAAGCCCAGGATCCACCCCTTCCCTCTTTTCTGTCTTCTGCAGTTTTCCCACTACAGAAGCAGGGTTGAGTAGCTGCAAGAGAGAACACAGGGCCCACAAAGCCTAAAATATTTACTGTTTTAAAATAGAATCCAGATCGTGTGCATCCCCTCCTGTGGCCTTCAATGGCAAATCATGACACTAGAATAAATGTAAATTCTTTATCAGTCTTCTTTCTGCACTAACAATTTCCAACTAATGCATAATTTCTTCCCTATGTCTATTAATACATGAACAAATGTATCATACCTTATGTTTAATTTTTGAAGTGATTCTGAGGAGTGCATTTCGAGATTTCATTTTATCAACGTAGAAGCACAGACTTGGAGAGGGTGTGTGCCATGCCCAGTGTCTCTGCCCCTAAAGACGGACTGCAGTCCAGACCACTTGGCCCCAGGCCCGGATGGACACGTCCCTCCACCCTACAGAGCCTCGCTGCTCACACCACAGCTGTGCGCAGGCCACAATTAGAAGATTGTGGTTATTTTTGGAGGCCCATCAGTGGACACCTCTGGAGTCCTTTTTCCAGCAGGTCTGCTGTTGATGAGAATGGGCTAACAGAAATGCCAGTGCGTTACCATGCCCCGAGTGGCTTTTGTGTTCCCAAGACGGTTCTCTGGGAGCGGCACCAACAGAATGTGTTTGTCTGCCATTCCTAGGGTGTGTGGGAGAGAATCTGTGTTCCTCAAGGTTTTAGTTTTCTATAATTTTCACCAAAATATCTATTCAATTTTAGATCCCCCTTCCTCTGGGCCCGAAGTGTCAAATAGCTACATACGTTGAACAGACATTTAAAATTGAGGAAATTTCAAAGACTTGAAATGTTTAGTGGTTATGCATTTTGGACTCTTTGTAGGGAACCATATAAATTTATAATTTTTGTGAGATAACATAAAGCAGTTAGATATAGAGACCCAGGAAGAAAACCCCCAGACTAAGGTATAGATAAAAAGGCTGGTAGGGGATTAGTTAAGAAAATAGAATCTATATGTAGTCTCCTGACTCTCAGAACAGATTTGATATATTTTAACATATTTGTTAAAATATTTGACATATTTTGTATCTAACAAATACCTAACATATTTTGTATCTAAATATGTATTTAACATATTTTGTATCTAAGTCAGTATTAATAGTTTCTATACTCTTATGGTTTTTCAAACAGATCACTAGAAGGAAAAGAAAGTCTTTAGTTTATATTTGTTTAACATGCCCTAGGTGAGTTTTTTTTAAACTTCATTTAAATTTTGCATAATTTTATCTTTTTCATACTTAATATTCTTTTTATCCTTTAACCCAAATGTATTTGACACGGTCTGGTTATGTATGACATTCTCGTGTTTTTGTTAAAAAGTATTTCATTTTACCAAAAGAACAGCACAGCCTAACAAGCTCATTTACTTTAGCAAAAATTTAGCTCTAGTGAGAACTTGATAAATGTCAGTTTGTATAACTAGATCCTATTAACTCTTGCGCCTTGACTTAAATCTTCCCACAAATGGTAAGGAGAGTCATCCTCAGAACATGGAGGTTAGGGCAGTGAAGCCACTGTCATCACACTACGGAACTAAAGACTGAGATACATCCACAGACTTAGGGGCATAAACATGAGGTACTGTTTTCCCAGCCCGGTCAGGTCAGCCTTGAATACTCTGCCTCTAGGATTACGACTTTCATCTCAGATTTAGAATAGACTCTAATTGTTTCCATATATTAGTACAGTAATTATTTCCCAAGAAATGAATGTTGCAGTCAAAATAAAAGAGCAGCTTGGTAATGGGAAATTTAATACAAAAATTAATTATATTTAAATCATTCATGGAGATAAGTTAAAAATCACTCACAGTTCCCACACAGACTCTCATCTGCAAAGGTCAGCCAGCTGTCCTTTCCAGAAAATACTGTTAACATTTTCTTAATATTTCTTGACATCGTTTTCTTATTGCCAATATCATATAATAAGCCCTACTAGATATAACGCGAAGTAGTTAGATGTGGATTTTACTGAGAATAACCATTCTGAGTGCAATTCTTTCTGTAACTAAATTTTACCTAAATTCTTCAGTTTCAGAAAGTCATTTTTTCAGGGGTCTACAAATGACAAAGATTTGGCCAAATATGAATCCATAAACTTATTCAGTAATATTTTCATAGATATTAAGTCAAGAGTACAGTCCTTTATATTAAAAACATTTTTTCCAGAACTTTGTTCAAGTAGTATAAATTTTACAATCTGTACCAAATAGAAATATATAAAAATATAAATGTTTAAAATCAAATGATCTATGGTCAGGGCATAAAATAATGATGGATAAATGTTAGAGGAATATTGATAACGTGCACCAGTTATTCAATACTCTCTTGAAACCTCTACTGTACATTTATTACCATAAAGTATTATTATCACTGTTACCCATTCAGATTCAGACGTTCACAAAACTAGTGAGCAAAGTCAAAATTTGAGTCCAGTTCTCTTTCATTCTAATGCTCATGCTTTTTACATCACATGACTGCAATATGAAGCATAAAGACTTACAAGGATTATTACATATTTTTTCTTTTCCTTCCAGTGTTTTCAAACTCACACATATTACATGCGTAAATGGAAAACTTTGTAATGTTCATTTTCTGAATTGTGTTGGAAAAAATGATATAATAGAAAGATAAAAATGTAATCCAAAGAAAGAAAGAAAAGAAACTTAATTCAAGGAAAATGTCAATAGGTCAGGGCAGATCATTGTTCTTATGCAACTAAAAAAGCCAGATAAATCGGTAAAATTACATTTCTAAAGACATCAGAGAGCTGTGGAAGCAAAAAAGATAAACTTTCCAAGAGGGAAAGCTCTCCCAAGGTTAGCAGTCTATAAAAAGCTCTTTTTTTTTCCCCTGAGGGCCTTTGTTGACTCTGAGCATGTGCCAAGGAGGATATAAAGGGACTCTAGTCTTACCTGGGGGAACAAGTCCCCTTCCATAACAAGGCCTTCCTCAAATGCATGGCTGGCCTTAAGGTATTCACCAAATGTGGAAGCCACAAGGGGAAGGTGTGGGTTAAGAGGAACCTAAAAACCTAGGGTTGTGTCGAGCATTGTGGGGGGGGAGAGGGAATACCTCTAACCCTTCGTAGTGAAAGCCAAAGATATACAATATACAATGTAACCAAAAGGTCAAAAAAGAAAAAAGAAAAAAAAAAAAAAGAAAACTTTTATTGGGTGGTGGGCAGATGGGAGGGGGGAGGAGGGGAAGGATATATACTTACAAAATAGGAGCAATGTGCACCACCTGGGGGTTGGACATGCTTGATGTTTTGACAAGGTGGGTTGGGGGGGTTGGGAGGAATGGCAGGGGCAATATATGTAACCCTAACAATATTTGTGCCCCCATAATATGATAAAATAAAAGGAAAAAATAAAAATAAAAAAACCTCTGAAGGTGAGACTAAGTCTCCCACTCTTTGAAGACTAAGGAGGTAGAAATCCACCAGGCTTTCAATCCAAAGCCTAGGAGAAAATTCCTGAGGAACAGGAAAGAGCTAGTGTTAAGCTAAATCTTACTAAAACTACAACCAGCCCCAACTGTTTCAATACCTGGTGGCCTGAAACGATCAGCCCCTCCTTCTTAGAGAGAAAAATTCCTTGCTGGTTAGAGAAATTCTGAACCCACCTAGTTTCTTTATATACAATGTTTACACACAATAAAAATTACTAGATATGTGAAGAGATAGAAAAATATGACCAATTAAAAAAATAGATATAGATGCACAAATGATCTCAATATTAGACTTAGTAGATAAGAATTATATGGACAAAATTGATAAAAAGGGTGTTTCATTGGAGAATTTAAATTTATTTAAAAAAATTAAAAAGATACACTACCTTTAGAACAAAACAGGTTCTGAACTTAACAATTTACTAGATGGTTTGACAGAAGACAAGGCATAGCAGAAGATAGGTTAATTAACTAAAACACAGGTCAATAGAAAAGTATTCAAATTGAAGCAGAGAGAGAGACAAAAAACAAACAAAAAAAAACATGAAGGAAAAAAGCAAAAATTCTATCATATATATGATTTGAGTCCCAGGAACAGGACAGAAAGAGAGAAAACAGAACAAAATCAATATGTGAAGAGATATTGAGTGAAAAATTTCTAAAGCTGATGAAAGACATCAATCCACAAATACAAGAAGCTCCATAAATCCAAAAAAAGAATAAATACAAAGAAAACCACACCTAGGCAAATTATATTCAGAAGCATGACTTTTCAACAGAAACTATGGAAGTCAAAGATAATGAAATGAGAGTGTAAAGACAAGTGACAGACTGGAGGAAGAGATACATAATACATGCACACACATAGAGACACACACACGTATTTGACAGACAGCCTGTCCAGAATATATAAAGAACTCCTACAAATCAATAATATAATACCAATGGCAAAATAGGAAAATGGGCCAAAGACTTGTAGATGTAGAGGCAATTTGCAATTGAAGATACACAAATGGCTAAAAACCATATGAAAAGGTGAACAATATCATTACTAACCAGGGAAATATAATTAAAACCACAATGATATACCACTACACAGCCACCAGAATGACTAAAATTAAGTGGGTAGACAATACTAAATAGTGGCAAGGATGTGAAGCCACACATACTTGCTGGTGGGGGGTATAAATTGATTTGGAATGTAAAAACAGTTTGGAGTATCTACTAAAGCTAAACATATACTGGACCTATTATTCAGCAATTTTGATGTTAAGCATATACCTAATGGAAATAAGTTCATCAAAAGATATGATGAGAATGTTCATATTAGCATTATTCATAATAGACCCACACTGGAAACAACTCAAATTCCTTCAGCAGTAGAATGGATAAATAAACTGTGGTGTACTCACACATGGAACATGGTGTAACACTGAAAAATAACAATATATGCAACAACAATGGGTGAATCTCAAGAACATAATGCTGAGTTAAAGAACCAGATGCAAAGATTATGTACTATATAATTCCGTGTGAAGGTTCAAAAACAGGCACAACTGATTTATGGTGAGAGAGCTTATAAAATTGGTTACCTGTGGAGTACTGACTAGGAGGAAGCAAGATGGGAGTTTCTGGGGAGGGCTGAAAATATCCTGTATCTTGATCTAGAGCAGTGGTGAGTGATTTTGCCCTCAGGGGACATTTGGCAATGTGTCAGGAGACATTTTTGGTCGTTACATATAGGGAAGGGTGCTACTGGCATCCCGTGGGTAGAGGTCAGGGATGCTGCTAATCATCCTACAATGCGCTGGACAGCCCTCCACAATAAGAGTTATTCAACCAAAAATTCAATAGTTCTGAGGCTGAGAAACACTGATCTTGATGGCAGTTCCATAGGGGTAATACTTACGTACAGTTCATTAAGCTATACTCTTAAGATATGCACGCTTTAAGTTACAACTCAAGTAAACAAAGTTAAAAGCTATCACAGGTCTCACAAAAATACCTAACAGCTCCTCACTGAAACCTAGCAAACTTATGTAGACACTTTGTTTCAGTTTTGTAATTAGTCTAATTTATAAGAGTCCTAACCACCTGAATTTGTTAGGCATTACAGTAAGTCAGGAAGAATTAAGCTCTTTACATTGTGTAAAGTCCCATTAAATGCAAAGTATCTATACCTTTCTATATAGCAGCAGATGTATCATTGGCATCTGGGAAATCACTAGAAATGAATATTTGCAAAAACACAATAAATGTATACAGTAGAGCCCATACATCTGATATTCTCTTGGAGCCATCAGAAGATGAATAGAGAAAAATATACATGTACTTTTTAACAGTAGTCTAATCTTGGATCCAAGGATAAAAACTTCTTGCTGCTAATGATCAACATGACATTACACAAATTAAGAAATCTATTAGTCCCTTAAGTCTCATTATCACCCCATCCTGAGACATAAAAGTCACTTACAAGGGTGGGGTAAGGAATAGGTTGCATAATTCCTTCTTCTGTCTTTGCATAAATGTAACAGCTATATAAACCTGTGTTGATTCTAACCAGACAGCCCTAGAAAGGTTAGAAGCATGAATGCTGCTAGTCTTAGAGCAGCAACACAAACTTGTGTTCTAGCTTTGGACAACTACTGTTTGGCTAGCTTCATAGGTGACAGTGGCACAAATAGAGGCAAACAGACAGCGGGGTGTTCTCCTCTACTTCACTGTTGGACAGAGGTGTACATTGTACAACCCAGCACTTTGAGAAGTCAAATTATTAGATAACTTTGCATGAGATGTCTCTAACTAAAATCCAAATACTAATATGTAGTAATGTTAATTAACAACTAGAAATTGAGCATTCCCAAACCAGAAAGGTCAACTTGCTTTAATAACTATTGAAATAAGTCATGTAAAATATCACTGTTGGGCAACAGAGCATATTACTTACATTTCACAAATGATTCCCTATGCAAATTGATAGAATCTAATCAGCTGGATTAGAATCAAGGTAATCTATTCTATGAATTCATAATCATATAATATTACCTTGAGCACTCAGTCATATCAAACTTTATTATGAATGGCCTCAACAAGAGCCCATTCAATTATACTATGAACTGACTCACCCCATGCAACGTTGTCTTAACTCTCCAGTTAGCTGCTCAAGGTAACATTTGGAGACCATCTCAGATGGTGCCGGGTATGACTCACACTTACTGTATTAAATGCTAAGCTCTGACTCAGAGTGAACCCTATTAGTTGCTGACTGACACTGTACTTATTTGAATAGAAGCTCACATTGTGAGTCACCTGGTGGAGCACCGAAAACCAATCTGAAATATTCCCAACTGGAGAGTAATTCACATATAATCATATTGGGACCTGACTTGACACATGTGATTTCAAAACTCAGTTCTGCCAAACTGGCTTGGGAGCATGCTACAAAGTCACTCCATGCTTAATGCCCTGTGTTTCTGTCTAAGAACATGTAGTAGGTATCCCGAGATGCAGAGTCAAGAGTAGGATATTTATGGAAGGGATTTCTCCATGTTAATAAAAAAAAGAGAGTAAAATATTCAGTGTGCAGGAGAAAACCATGGTTTCCTTTTTTAAGCATGCAGGCATAATTCCTAGAAGTACCTTCCCTGAAAGACACACCATTCCTATAAATAATTGTAAGACCATATGCTCACTTGAAAGGCTCTGCCATATAATTCTTAAACTGTTCATGTGAGGTGAGGACTGGACCTTTAAGCCACAATCTGTATCCACCCATGAAAGGTAAATGTCATTAAGACTGCCACATGCAGAAATGAAAGGACAGTACAGGGTTTTAGGAATTGATATTCCAGTGCCTGGAATGAAGCCAGTAACAGGCAATTGCATTAAAATAAGAAAGCTTTTTTCTCTTTTACTCTTGCTAGTCCACAAAAATCTGGTATAATAAAATCACCTTCTGTGTAATTCCGAAGGCCTTTCCTAAAAGGCTTTCTTATAAAAAAAGACCTTCAAAGCCAGCAGGAAAGAGATTTTAAGCATTCAAGAAAAGCTCAAAAATGATTTCTAATATAAAACTGTTATAAGAGAACATGCAATCAAATGTATACCCAAGTAGGGCCTTAAATTCTAATGCTGGCTCTACCTCTACCTTGATCCGTGACTTCGCCTTACCTGGTGCAAGTCTTGTGGTCATGTCTTATCATGTGAGGGACCATGACAAAGCTGCCACGACATTACTGCCTGGTCTTTCTTGGTGCAGGGGATAACACACGCTAGTATGTTTTTTCCTTATATATACCTTCTGGTTTCTTGTTTATTAAAGGTTCACAAATCTGCAGTGAACAGGAAATCAGTGAGGTGTGTGAGAGCTCTGGGGAGAAGCAGAAGCTCTAATGCCAATTCTATCTTGACTCCTAATTAGCTAGAGATCTCTGGCGCAGACCCTCAATCTCTCTGAATGTTTCCTTGTCTGTAAAATGAAGTCATTAGAATAAGTAATCTGATTTTCATCATTCTATATTTTTTATATAAAGGGTATTTTAGCTAAAATATTTAAGGTGATCTCAGGAAGCTTAGTACTTCTAGTTCCTAAGGTAAGTTTCCAGATTTTCTTAAATAAAATTCACTTTTTCTAATTTTAAGGATGAATATCTATTTCCTTATGCATACTCTTTATATTATAGCATTTTGTTCCTGAACTTTTTTATATTTTGAAGTCTACTTAGCCAATTTAGCATCAATACAGTAACAGTAAGAATAGTTTTTGCTTGCTATGTGCCATCCATCCAGTCATAAGAACTCTATTAATTAATTTATATTTTTTGTTTTGTTTTTCTGAGACAGAGTCTCAATCTGTTGCCTGGGCTAGAGTGGTGTGGCATCAGCCTAGTTCATAGCAACCTCAAACCCCTGGGCTCAAGCGATCCTCCTGCCTCAGCCTCCTGAGTAGCTGGGACTACAGGCATGCGCCACCATGCCCGGGTAATTTTTTCTATGTATTTTTAGTTGGCCAATTAATTTCTTTCTATTTTTAGTAGTGACGGGAGTCTTACTCTTGCTCAGGCTGGTATCGAACTCCTGACCTTGAGCGGCCCTCCCACCTCAGTCTCCCAGAGTGCTAGGATTACAGATGTGAGCCACTACACCTGGTCTCTATTAATTTATTGAATGCTGACAGCTACTGTATGAGGTACGTACTTTCATTACCCCCATTTTACAGATGATAAAACTGAGGCACAGAGAGAGAGAGATTAAGTAACTAGTCTAAGGTCACACAGCTAGGTTCGGCTTTGAACCCAGACACTTACAGAGCTCAAGACTCTTACCTATTAGGCAATATTGCCTCTCACCTGGGTTACTAATATGTGATACAAAAGGTGCCACTTAAAGAACAGAAGATAAACAGGATGAAAGCCAACGGAAAATTAGACTTTGAGCAAAACTGTTTTAACAAAAATAATAAATGGCCATCATGGGTGTGCCAAAGAACTTAGATTTCATTAATTTCATTACAAATGCCCTTATCAAGCCTGAGGAGGATGTCAGACATTTCCAGAACTTGGACATTTGTTTAGTCAAGTCCACTCTCTGGAACCACCAGAAATGAAGCCAAGCCATGCAAGGGCCCTGCCGCCTGTGCCTGGAGTAGAGGCGCTGACCCCAGGAGGGTGACTGGAGGCTGAGGTGGAAGCTCCCTGCCCCCCACACTCGGGGCAATGCGGAGGCCCTGTGGGCAGGTGACTGTGGCTAGCTAGTGGGGAAGAGTCCTGCTGGAGTGGAAGGTGCTGGCTGGGGTTGCTACGTCTACAACTAGCGAACCCCAGCCAGGAAGCTGGGGGTGGGGGTGGAGTGGGGTCAACAAGGAATGATTGGCCTCTGTCAAATTCTGAGAAGGAAAGGAAATCAAGGAGATTTCCCTCTAGCACTCTCCTCCTTCCACACAGAAAGCGTGTACCACCCGGTTCACTTCACCCAGTCCACCACCGGCGGCGCAGGGGCAGCAGCTGCTCTGCCCCGGGTCCCCTTCGCCTGGCCCTAAGCACTTCACCACAGCCCCCGCCTGCTGCTGGGGTCGCTGCTGGCCCAAGCCACTCGCCCGGGTTTTTCTTCGATGATGGCAAGTCCAGAAAGCTCAGGACCCATCCCAGTGCCCACACACCTCCTCTCCCAAGGCTCTCCCTCCACTCACGCCCTCACAAGCGCGGGGGAGGGGTGCTGCAGCTCACAGCGATCCCCTCCAACGCCTACCCTCTCCCTCCCCCACCTCTCCAGCAGCGACGCACACACTTTCTCCCCAACACCCACCCCGGCCTGGCGAGCTGCTTCTCCCAAGCCCCCACCCGCACTGTTGCTCCGCTAGAGCTGGGTCGGGGGAGATCGCCTCGCACAGAGACTCCCAGCAGCCCACCCCGCCTAGGAGAGCCGCCTCCTTAAAGGTCCCTAACCTGTCCACTCGCGCCACGCTGCCCCGCACACAGACCCTCCCTCCAACGCCCCTCCGCCCCCCCAACCCCCTCCAAGTCTGCAGCCCGGGCGCCCAGACTCATTCCAACTTCCCGAGCACAGCTCCCAGAGTGTGCAGGAGCAAGCGCCCGGGATGGTTCAAGGAAATCCCCGCGGCGCCCGCACCTTAACCGCCTTGGCACAGGCAAAGGGGGGGGACAATTCTGCCCATTCGGTTTCAAGCGGGCGAAGAGAGGCTCTGGGTAAACAGCGACACCCACTCGGCCTCTCCAGGTCCACGTGCGGGACACCCACTTCCCCGCCCTGCTCCTCCGGGCCTCACCTGGGCTGCACTTCTCCGAAGGGGAGCCACCGCGCGTCGATTTTCCCCCCACCTGCGCTCCAACCGCCCGCCTCGGGCGTCCGGCCCTTCCTTAGAGCTTCCCCGCATCCACGGAGGGCGCCGACGCTTCCGCTCGCCCGCAGCTCCAGAATACGCGTCTTCGGGTGGGCAACGGGAATTTTAGGGTTCCCCCCCCCAGTCACAATCCCCCACCCACGAGGTGGAATCGCGGACGCCTCGGCGGACCCAGCAAAAACTGACCCAGGGGGTTCGACGCCCCCTTAGGACACAGACACACCCTCAGCCCACACCCCGCCCCCAAACAGGCACCGACTAACGGAGGGGCTGGGTCCCCGGAGGGAGCGACCGACCGACCGGCTCCCGCTCCGGCGCCCGCAGCGACTACTAGAGTCGGAGGTCCCCCGGGCATGCATGCCGCGCGCGGCTCCTGCCGCTGCCCGGCCCGAGGCCTCGGGCGAGTCGGAGGAGGGAGGAGACGCGGAGGAAGCGGGATACTCACGATCCCACCGTCCACCCCGCCGGCCGCGGGGAAATCTCCGGCCCGCTCGCCTGCGTCGCCCATGCGCATGCGTCCCGCGTGCGCCTTATTCTTGTTACAAAGCCGAGCGCTGCCTTTACTACGCCGAGATTGCTCGCTTTGGCTTTCCCGTCTTCGCTCGCGCCTTCTCCTCCCTCTTCCTCCCCCGGCTCGGCCTCCTCCCCGCCCCCTCGCTCCTCCTCACCCGGCTGGGCAATCCCGGCTGTCGCCTCCCGCCTGCGGCGGCGCACTACACCGCGGCTGGGCTGGGGAACCCCCGAGGCCCCACGCGAGCGCGACCCACGCGCAGGCCGAGCCCCAGTCCTCTGGCCCGGGTTAGGAAGTACCGAGAGTATGGGTGCGACGCCAGGCCAAAGCTGAGGGCGGCTGCAGAGCCCCTCGGTCATCACCGCGCTGGGCGCGCGGGGGCGAGAGAGACTCGAACTTGCGGAGCTGAGTGCTCGGACCTTGGGAATGGAAGGAGCGGAAGGAGGAGCTGGGGTGGGGGCGTGCGCGGAGGGGGCTTTCTCCCAGCGTCAAGCCAGCGGTCTGCCCCGCCTCCAGAGGACAGCCCCCTACCTTCTCCCCGGCCCCGAGGCGCTTCTCTGAGCTCAGCCCCCGCCCCACCCGGCGCAGCCTCCGCCTCCGGTTTTCCCGCGCAGGAACGGGGTCCTCGCCCTCTCCCAGCCGCGGGAGCCCGGCGGCCGCACCCGGCAAGCGAGGAGGTTCGGGATGGGGAACCGAGACCTTCGGCAGCCTCTCTCCGTCCCCTCCTTCTCCTGGGACTCCAGAGTCCGGGGCAGTGTAGACCGGGGTGCGGAGGAACCCAGCCGCCCAGCTGTGCAGACGCGCAGCGTGCCTGTCCCCGTGGCCCGCGCTGCACCCGGGGAGTGGACGCGGCGGGGCCGCCGGGGCAGTGCGCCGGAGCTCGGAGGGCTAACCTGCAGCTGCAAACTGACCTGACACCAAAATGACACCACGTCATTTCCTCCCTTGCTGCGGCGAGGGCAGAGGGGTGGGAGGGCGAGCGCCAGGAGCCGCGGAGGCGCGTCGGGGGAGGCTCGGAGGAGGAGGCGGCGGAGAGCGACGCGCGGAGAGTTTGAAAAGCAGCCTGGGGAAGAGTGAGGGCTCCCTCCCGCCCCCGCGACCGCGAGAGGGACGGGCCCAAGGAAAAGTGGCTAGAGTGCCTTCCCCGGGCAGGGGCGGTGCCGGGGAGCTGCGGGCGCCCCTTCCTCGCATGTGCCCAGCCCTGTCCCGACCTTCCCGCCACCCCCGCTGCTGCGCAGGGCGGACTGGGTCTGTCGGGGTAGGAGGCAGCGGGAGAGGCTGGCGTCCCGGTGAGGCCGGGTGCCGGGCGTGGTGAAGCACGGTACTCACGGGCATGGGCGAGTTCTGCCGGGCGCTGGCGTCCTCTTCCCGGGGCTCGGCGGGCGTCAGCGGGGTGTCCCCGGGGAGTCGGCCGGGCAGCGCCAGCGTTGCCCCCAGCAGGAGCGAGAGGCGGCCCGGCCGCTGCCCGCGGCCCCGCGGGAGCCAGGCGGCCGGCAGGGCGGGACGCAGCGGGGAGAAGTCCGGGCGCCGCCGGGGAGCCTCGGGAGGGGGGCGCCGGAGGAGGCGAGAGAAGCTCCGCGCGAGGCTGGAGAGCGGGCTAGGAAGGAGGCCGAGCAGCTCCGGGGCCGCGGGCGAGTCCGGGAGCTGTGCGGGCCGGCGGCGGGAGGGCGGGCAGGCAAGAGAGACAAAACCAGCACACCGTTACTGCGGCGCCCAGCCACTTCGATGGGCTGTCTGCTACGGCGCTCTGAGGCGTCGCTTTGAGGCCCTGAGAGAGCATCGTGAGAGCAAAAGGAAAGGCCCATGGTTAGACTCTTTACCCTCTTTTCTGCTCCCACTCCCTTTTTTCTTAACTCCTGTGGTCGGTAGACCAGCAGCTTCGCGAAGACCTAGAAGCCGGTTCGAAATAGAGAATCAGGCCCCATCCCACCCTACTGCATCAGAATCTGATGTTAACATGCCTAGGGCATTCGTGTGCACGGTAAATGTGAGATGCAGTACGTGGAAGAGTCTGTGTTTACATATGGTGGTTCTTTAGTATCTAGATGAAAACCTCTTAGTTCACATTTGCAACTCTTGCTCTTCCCCTCCTTCCTCTGACCCTCCTTTGTCCCACCTGTCCTTTCCCACCTCCCAAGTGCCTAGGATTCTACCTGCCAGAGGCGCAGAGCCGGACTTGGCTACCAGAGCCATTGGGATAGCTGTCTAGGGAAGACTCAGAGAGTGGCTGAAGAAGGCTGAGGGGTCCCAATCCCACCTCAGGCTCGTTGGAGAAAGGGAATAGCCGATCGGGCTTTGGATCTGCTGGGCGGAGTGAGAGACCAGCACTCCATGTTGGGGCTGTTACTACAAGTGAACACCCTGTAGACCCCCTATCCGCTCTCCACAGGTTCCATTTCATGCTAGAGAACACAGGCCCTTCCGCCTTCCGCTCGTTGCTTAGGTGGTAGTAGTGGAAAGTGGAGGGAAGCATTGGTTTATAAGTCAGGAGCACAGGGTTCTAGACTCAGCTTTGCCACTAACTTGACGACTAGCCTTGGGAATATCTCTTTATTCTTTGAGTTCGTGTACTTCATTTATAAAGTAAAGGAATTGAACTCAGTGACTTTTTAAAGTCACCTGCCTTGTTCAGGCTCTCATCTTTGAGACCTCTCAGGGCTTCTTGGTGCACTAACGTTTAGTGTAGTTGCAAACCGGAACCTAACTCGGCCAATCCAAACACCCCCCTCAAGCATTAAGCAAAACAAAAAACAATTTAATCTGTGTGTGGAAAACAAGAGTGGCTGTTGCCAAGAAAAATGAAGGTGGAGGCAGGGAGCAGCGAATAACAGTGGCAGGGTGGGAGGTGTGGGAGGGGAGCGCGGCTGAGGGGCTGGGCGTGGGTCCGGGGCGCGGCGGCCGCTCTCCAGGGTCCTGAAGGCGGGAGCGGTCGCGGGCGGCCCTGGGCCTGGCGCGGTTCCCTGCTCTGCAGTCACCAGCCCTGGCGTGTTTTCTTTCCCAGTGGAAGTCTTGTGGGAAGCGATCATCGGGAGGGAGGGAGGAAACCTAGCAACCCATTCTCATTCATGAGGCCCTTGTGGGAAGCTGCCGAGAGCTCAGGCTGATTTGTCTTTGGGTCATTTGTATGCGCTTGTGCGAGTTGAACTCGGTTTGCATTTCCGAGTAAGTTCATACTGTTTCACTTCCCCTCATTACCTTTTCCTGGAGAATGGGGTCGTTCTGGTATTTTCGTTCTCCTTGTTCAGATGCTCCTCTCCTTCTCCACTTTTTGGCAAAGTGCATTTATTTTAGGGCTGGAGCTGGGAGCTGGGAGGCTTCTGGAGAAGCGCCAACAACTCACTTGAGGTGGGGAGATGGGCGATTTGGAAAACACTCGTAACTGGCCTTGGCGCCCAGCAACAAAGCCCAGGAGCCTTGGTCTCACTGGGAGGGGAGCAGGGGACGCCCCCTCGGGCTGCAGTGGGAGTGGGAGCTCAGCCGTTGCCAAGCGCGCTCTGCAGGCAGGAACCGCGACAGAGAGACCGTAAGCCAAGGAGCCCCAGCTCCGGCCACCTAAAGCCTGACTGGGCCCACCCATGACATTCCCGACCTCACGCAAGTACTTGAACAAAGCCAAAAGTGCTGAAATTGAGTGCCTGGCACACTGCTGCGACACACGCCCAACTCTGAGGGGCCGAACAAAGGAAAGGTTCCAAGGGCCTTTCCCAGAATTTGCCATCTCCAGCTAGTTTTCAAATGGTTTTGTGAGAAGTGGGAACGTGTAACTTGACCCTTCTTTCTCGCCTCGCCCCAGCCCCTCTTCCCGAGTCACTTGCAGGCCCCTTCCCCGGACACGCTTCATTAGGCATTTCGCTTCGGTCCTGTGCTTCGAGACAGAGACTCTTGTGAGGGCAGTGGTGAAAATGTTCAGGCAGAATAAAAGTCCCAAGTCCGATTCCAGAAAAACAAAGCTCGGGACCCTTCGCTCCTCTGGAGACAGTCACTGTTTGACCTTCCCCACACTGGGCTCCTGATGGCCGCCTGCCCTGCCCGCCAGTTCTGGCTCTCGGGCCTGCTGAATGCGGTCACGCCGAGCCAGCGGCGTGGGACGGGCAGTGACGAGTGGGTGGGCGTGAAGCCGGAAAGGTGTAGGGTGCTGGAATCAACCCGTCGACTTCCTTCGGCTTGGCAAGGATAGAGCCACGGAGTTATCGAGGTAGCTCAGAAATTTGACCTCAGAGGTTATCTGAGGAAAGACGTTTGGCTGCTGGGGGTGCAGGTGCCAAATGCTAGAGACCCTCTCTTCCTTTTAGGCCAGATTCTAAATGACAGTCTCAGAGTTTCACTGACATGAACCACAGGGTGGAATTATCATGGAACCTGTATTCCTGAGAGCACTGGACCGTTCTGAGGGATCCAGAAGCCTTAGGGAATACTTTATTCTGATCGGATAGCCACTTCCCTGTTAGTCATGTTGGCCATTGAATAGTGACTAGAGAGCCTTTATGCAGACTAGAAAATCACTACATCCCAAATCAATATACACAATGTCTCATCCTTTTCAAAGGCAAATTGAAGATTTTCCTTCACACCTAAATAGTACATTTAACAAAGGGAACATGCAAAGCAGAATAAACTATTACCAAACTATTTACCAAAAATTTCTACAGACCTTTAGAATTAAAATTAAGTGTTATAATGGGATTTGAAGTTAGATTTAATTTCATGAAATGACTTACTTTCTCCTGAACTTTAATCTTAAAAATTCCACTTTGCTGTAGTTTAACCATATTATACATTTTACTTTATGATATTTGGAGACATGGTTCTTCCACTTGTATCTAAGAATCTAGCTGACAGTTCTCAAGAACTATAAAGGCAAATCTTCTCCTGCACTGACTATAAATCATGCAGATTGGAAGGTGGCATTATATTAATAAATAAGCCAAATAGGTCATGGCTATTGGAGTCATAAGTTAATATTAATTTGAGGCGAACCAAGCTATTAATAACATGTTCTATTAAGGTTCATTTAGAATCTCAATGTTCCTAGTGAAAGTACAACTGTTAAAAAGAATATTTCTGCAGCTAATAATTAGTTCTGACTTTATCAAACTCTTGGGCTCAAGCGATCTTCTTGCCTCAGTCTCCCAAGTAGCTGGGACTACAGGTACACACCATAATGCCCAGCTAGTTTTTCTATTTTTAGTAGAGACCAGGTCTCACTCTTGCTCAGGCTGGTCTTGAACTCTTTAACTCAAGCAATCCTCCTGCCTCAGACTCCCAGAGTGTTAGGATTACGGGTGTGAGCCACTGCACCTGGCCATCCATTCTTTTAATAACTTTTAAAATCTATTTATGCCTAGGGCTTATGTGGAAATGTCATAAAAAGATGTACTAGAGGCAATGATAATGAGAAAAGAGGGGCTGGGAATGGACCAGAAGTGAGAGCTCCTTAGATGACATGTACATCTTGCAAGGGAAATATTTAAAGGCTCGTCTGCCCTGCTTTTGCCAAGATAACTGAGTCTTCTGCCTGCCCTCCCCAGTGGTATTGCTAACCAAGAGAAGGGCTTAGGGTATGAAATGGGGCTTTATTTGAAAACTTATTATATCCCAAACTGAACTCTTGATTTTCCCCTCTAAGCCTTCTCCTCCTATATTCTTTGCCATCTCGCTAAATGGCAACTTGATTATTTCTGTTCAGGTAAAAAACACTGGAATATCCCCAACCCTCTCTTTTTTATGCTTTCCCATCAAATCCAACAGCTTCTTACATTCACAGGTATTACCCTGTGTCATAGCTTGACTTGCACACCCTAAATATTTTATGTGATATATATTGGGGATTAGTACCTCAGAATATGACCTTATTTGAAAATAGAGTTGTTGCAGATGTAGTTATTAAGATGAAGGCCATGCTACTTCAGTATGAATGGTGTTCTTATAAAAAAAAGAAAATTTGGACACAGACACATGCACAGGGAGAATGCCATGCAAACATGAAGACAGGAATTAGGGTAATGCATCTATAAGCCAAGGAATGCCAAATATTGCCAGCAAACTGCCAGAAGCTAAGGAAGCATTGAACAGATTCTGCCTCAGAAGGAATTTGGCCTCAAGACTGCAACATAGAAATCCTGCCTGAGTTTCCAGCCTGCCTGTCCAGTCCCATGGGTTTCAGACTCAAGACTGTACCATCCCCTCTTACTTGGATGTTCATCTTGCTGGCTTGCTCTACAGATTTTGGACTGGTCAGCTTCTACAATTTCATGAACCAGTTCCTTAAAGTAAATCTCTCTCTTTCTTTCTCTCTCTCTCTCTCTCTCCCACTCTCTCTCTCTCTCTCTCTCTCTCTCTCTCTCTCTCTCTCTCTCTCACATACACACACACACACACTTAAACATATATGCTCTATTGGTTCTAGTTTTGGGGGAACCTTGGTTAATATAATCCCCCAACTGATCTTTCTACTGCCCCTTTGCCATGTTTCCTATTACAGTCTAATCTCAAAACTGAAGCCAAAGTCTTCCTTAAAAGCATTGGTCAGACTGTGTCACGCTGCAGTTCCAGACTTTTTTTTTTTTTTTTTTTTTTTGAGACAGGGTCTCACTCTCTCACCCAGACTGGAGTTCACTGACATGATCATAGCTCACTGAAACCTCCAAATCCTGGGCTCAAGCAATCCTCCAAGCTCAGCCTTTCAAGTAACTAGGACCACAGGTGTGTACCACAACACCTGGCTAATTTTTAAAATTATTTGTACAAATGGGGTCTTGCTACGTTGCCCAGACTGGTCTTGAACTCCTGACCTCAAGCAATCCTTCCAACTTGGCTAGGATTACAAGCATGAGCCCTTGCACCCAGCTCCAAACTTTCTATTGACTTCTCTTCTTAGAGTAAAATCCCAAATCCTTACACAGCCCTCAAGGCACTACATTAATAGTCCCACCTTACCTCTAAGATCTCTGCTTCCTACAAAGCTACAAAGTCTCTGCAATATTTTTTTTCCATAGCAGTTGTCACCATTTAACATACTATGTATTCACTTGTGTATTTGTAAGAAGTAAGTAGTAGTTTTATCTGTTTTGTTCATTGCTATCTCCATAGAGGCTAGAAAAGTGCTTGGCCCTTAATAAAATACTTTATTAATATTTGTTGGACAAATGAATTAGAAACAAACTCAAATATTATTCAGCCATAAAAGTGATACAATTTTGATACATTCTACAACATGGATGAACTTTGAAAATATTATGTTAAGTAAAAGATGCCAGACACAAAAAGAAAAATATTGTATGATTCCATTTATATGAGTTCTCAAGAATAGGCAAATTCATAGAGATAAAAAGTAGATTGTAAAAGTAAACAGTGGCTTGCGGGAGGGAAGAAGGGAGAATTATTGTTTGATGGATACAGAATCCTTGTTTGGGAAGAAAAAAAAGTTCTGGAGATGGTGACAGTTGCAAAACATTATGAATGTGTTTAATTACACTGACTTGTATGCTTAAAATAGTAAAAATAATGAATTTTGTGTCATTTATATTTTACTAAAATTTTAAAAATGCTCTGGAAACCCTTTAAAAAATTTTTTTATTTCAGGATATTATGATACAAATATTTTGGTTACATTTTACATCTTTCCCTCACTCAAAGGAGGATTAGAGGCATGCCCTTCCCCTCCACAATGCTCACCCTGTCCATTAGTTGTGAGTTTACCCCCTGGAAACCTTTTAAAGTGTGAGCTGAGAAGAGCCTAGAGAAGTCCATCCAGGGAGGAAGAATGGCTGAGTTCATTATTCTGAATTCTGCCATTGAGTTTTCACCTATCTCCCGGAATTCTCTTACTTTGATCTCTCTGCCATCACTCGGTGTTTGTAAGAGAGACTTGCCTAGTTTCATTCTACTTCTGGCATATGGTGGAACATAGGTCATGAGGTGGGGGAATAGAGAGAGAAGAGCTAAAGCAGGAACAGATGAAAAGGGGGCTTGTGAGCCTCTCATTTATTCATTCTTTCCACAAACATTTATTCTGTGTACTAGGCACTCTCCTAGATACTTGGGATTCAAAGAGTGAGAAAGAAAATGACCTGCGCTGGTCGTGGTATGGTGAATGAGAGGTAGTAAGAGTCTGTATAGGCTGAATGAGACAAGCAAGTCATGGTAAGGATTTTGGATTTTATTTTAAAAGCAATGGGAAGTCACTGAAAGGTTTCAAGCAAGAGACAGATGATCTGATTTATACTTTTTTAAAAAAGACTCCTTTGGCTACTGTGTATTAGAGTGAATGGGGGACAAGGATAGGAATAAGTGAGAAGATGACTTGGACAGGTAGGTAATGGGAATAAGAATACAAAGAAATGGACAGATTTGATATTAATATAAGTTTTAGAGATAGAATTAGCAGAATTACAGATGAATTGGATGTACAGGCTGAGAAAAAGGTAATTAAAGATAATCTCTAGGTGGTTTTTTTCTTCTTTTTTTGACTTGAGCAGTTGAGTGGCTTGAAGAAATGAGGCAGGCTGGGGAAGGGAAATCAGGAATCCTGGTAAAGACACATTTCTGAGATGCCTATGAGTCATCCAGATGGAGATGTCAGGTAGGCTGTTGTAAGTTCAGGGTAGAGAGGTCTGGGTAGGAGTCTAGGAGATGAAATTCAGAAGCATTAGCAAAAAATGGTATTTAAAGCCATTGGAATTGGGTAAGATCCCTAGAGACCAGGAGAAAGAGAGAGAGAGAGAGAGATTGGATCTACTTAAGGAGTTTGAACCAGATACAGGTAGAAATGGAGATCCACTGACAAAATCTAATCTAATCAGGAAGTTAACAGGATTGTGTGTGTATTTTGGAAAGATCTCTCTGTCCTCTGGTGTTAGAAGCCAGCATGACTGGAAGGGGGACCAGGGAAGAGGCTGTTGCAATATTTTTTTGAGAAATGATTATGACTTGATCTAGAAAGTGTTCAATGGGGTGGAGGTAAGTAAACAGATCAAGAGATAATTTTGAATAGTGTGGCAAAATTTGGGGATTGACTGGAGGTGTGAAATGAGGATGAAAACAAGGTCAAGGATTATGCCTCCAAGTTTCTGGGTTTGAACTGGGTGGATAATGGGGCCATTTACTAAGATAGAAAACTTAAGAAGAGCTTGGGGAAAGATGAAGACATATTGCTAATTTTGAAGTGTCTACTAGACATTTAAATCTAGACATTTAGTAGACATTTGTACACTGATGTGTGGGCTGCAGCAGACAAAGCTGAGTGGAACCACCAACCCATAAAGCTGTTTCGAAGCTGCTGACACAGCCAAGAGCATCTAGGGACAATGAGTTAGGGGAGGAGATAAAAAGGCCAAAGTGGAAAAATTAGGAAATTCCTAATATTTCAGAGTCAATAAAGGAAAGGGAATTTGCAAATGAGGCTGATACAGAGCAGCCAAAGTTGTAGGAAAACAAGATAAAAGGGACACCACCTAGTACAGTCCCAACACTGCTCATGCGGTATGTCATTTATTCTTTATAATAAATGCCAGCAGGTAGTAGTTTCATCTGCATTTTACAGAGGACTGTAAAGCCTTCAGAGACTCAGAAATGTAAAATAACCAAGGAGTCATATCCAGACAATAGCAGATCTGGTTTGAAGGAATGTAAGCAAACCCTGGTCTATCTGGTTTCTAGCTCATTAATCTTTAGTGAAATGAATGAGAGGTGTGTGTATGTGTGTGTGTACATAGACACTCTCTGGGAGGATGCGTAGAAGTTGATAAGAGTGAAGAGTGGTTGCCTTGGATAGGGGAAGGGGAGTAGGCAATGGGTGGGATGGAGGCTATATTGTGTACACTTTATTCTCCATAATATTGTCATGAAGAGTCTGTAACACAGAGTCTGAATTGTTTTTAATGTTTGACCATTGGCAGCCTTTAGTCCCTGCCACTGCCCCTGCCCCTTTTGCCCCACATCTGGGTGAGCTGAGGCAAATGGCCAGGGACTCCCTCCTTTGGCAGCACCTGCAGGAAGTTCAAACCATGCGAGTCCTGGCCCTCACAAAGGAGAACACTCAGCTCAGCCCCACCATGAACTCCAAGCCATGCTTCTTTCTCTGTTCTCTCAGTCATTTTTGGACTTGCTTGGGATCCTGCCACATGCTCCTCAGAGGCTTCCTTATGTGACCAACAAACTTTTCTATGCTCCAATGGTGTGTGAAGCCTCATCAGTCTTGACATCCCAACCAAATTTTGGGTGTCAGCAGTGGGGGGGGGGGGCGCTCTATCCCGCCCATGTGTTGTAACCATGCATCATATTAGCTCACAACCTTAAGGCTGTGCTATTCTTGTTTTGAATACTCTAATATATAAATGTGAATTACTTAAAAAAATTTAAGTGGCAGGAATACTAAGGGTCCATGTGCCAAAGTCCTAAGGTTTCAAGATCTACCTGGGCTTTCTTTCTACTTTTCTTAGGTGTTGGCTCATTAAAAAGAAAAACCAACATGAAATAAAATAAAGCCTATGTTTTTTCTTCTGTAGCATTCTAGATCTTCAGAGACCAGGAAGGAAACTATTACATGCAATATCAGAAAATGGAAAAGAAAAATTTAAAACTCATTTTCAAAGCTTTAATGATGTTTATCTGGGATCTCTAGTTCCTAAAAATTGCATTTGTCTAAACTATGTTTTCTTTTCACGGAGGTTTATAATTTTAAAAATTTAGTATGTATATCTACATCTATATATTTTTTTACCAAACAAGCCACTCCTAGAGAATATGAGGCAGAACCCTTAAAAAGCCCCACTATTCTTGGCATTCTTACCTTTATCATAAAAGTAATTGACACTTTTTACCCTGAGGTATAGATATTTATAAAATTTCCCATATATGTTTTTCTAATTCCTACCCCAGCTATTTCTTTCAGACTAACTTTCTTTCAGACTAACAATATTCTGGACTCCATGGATTTACTTTACCAAAGGTGTCTGAAATTATTAGCTATTCTAATTTCCCCCAGCTAGTCATTGAATAAACTGTAGACCAGTGGGATTAGATGATTTCTGTTAGAATTAGTAAGGGGCAGAACTGTCCCACCAACTTCTGCCTCCTGACTGTGATGCTTCTTGACACCACACTCAGGAAACACAGTCAGTTTTTACTGCTGCTGATGACAGTAATCTATGACACTGACATTATTGATTCATATTTCCCCAGTGCCTATGATAGTTTCTAGGTGTAATTAAGAATTAAGTATCTTTGGCAACATTCATTGTCTTGGACCAAAATGCTAATTTTTCATTCTTCACACAGTAATTCTTAGTAAGTAATGTAAAGTCCATGACTAATTACTAATTCCATGCTTACAAACCTACACTGGAGATTGAATTACTGACTTCAGTTTTATAGATACTGGATAGGTTAGTGTTCTGGCTGCTACTTCTCCACCCTCCTTAGTAAATTGATTAGTTCTCTGAGGTTCTAAAAGGATAATGTCGCTTCCATAATGATCTGATTTACCTAAAACCAGGGAACAGTATTTTAGATACTGAAAGGGCATTAGAAGTCACAGAAGCCCCTGACATTTTAGATGGTAAAGAATACACACCAAAGTGAAGGCATTAGGAGAATCTGCCTCACATAATTTCAGACACCTTTGGTAAAGTAAATCCATGGAGTCCAGAATATTGTTAGTTTGAAAGAATGTGCAATATAGCTGGAACTCTGTCATTTCCTAAGTTTCTATTTAATTATTTTTTGCAAGAAAGCATTCCAAAATGATTGACAGTCATCGTCTAATATGATTGTAAATCATATATTTATTTTTCAAGTCATATATAGTTTTTTTATTAAGTTTTATAATTTTTAATACTCTTTTTTTTTAACCAATGAAAGTATGTGTTTTGCTGAATAGTTTTTCTTAAGAAAATATAAAGTAAGTCAACAAGGGTTCATACTATAATATTTCATCCTAAGGCTTTTCAGAGATTGATGTCAGTGACTATGAGAAATGAAAAACCCTATCATCAAAATTCTGGTGGAAGGGTGTGGGGGCGGTGGAAGCAAATGCAAACATGAAAAATGCTGCATGGGAAATGCAGGGGCTGGAGCTGCTTAGAATAATTTTTACAGACCTCTTTTTTAGTTGTATGTAAGTAAGATGTAAATTTCACACTGCTATCATTTGAGTCCTAACGTTTCCCAGGCTCTGGTCCTCTCCTCAGGTGCCCAGTGAAATGAGGGAAGGTTGGCGAAAGCACAGGGCAGTGGAAAAGCCGTAGGTGGAGGAGGAGTGCAGAGTCAGGAAGTGGAGAACCAACCACAAGTTTCTCTCGTGACGTTGGATATATCCAAAGCAGTTCCTGCTTTTGCTCATACACAGCACCTCTGACTACTCTAACCTCTTCCCCACCCTGTGGACAAGTGATCCTTCTAATCTCTCCGGGGGTCTTCATTTCCCTGCAGGATGAAATTGAAGCAACTTCATATGGCACCAAAGACCTTTTGTGATTTGCTGACCTGTACTCTGTCTACCCATCTCTCACTACAATTCCCTTGTACTTGAAGCACCAGTTCTATTAATGTTCCTTCAGTTCCTAAAATCGTGTTCACTCTCATTCTTGGGACTTTGCATCCACTGCTCCCTCTGCCTGAATCACTCCCCTTTCCAATCTGCTCCTCTCTTCTCTTCTAGGGCAATCTCCCATTTATCCTGCCAGTCCCAGCTTAGATGCAGTTTCCTTAGGGAAGCTCTCCCGAGTTGGGTTACCTGCCTGTAACGCTTTCTCATAACACAGACTGACTGCTCTGCATTGTGAGTCTGTTTTCCTGTTAGACTCTGAGCTCTCTGAGCCTCAGTACTTTGCCCTATTTGGACCTGTGTCTCAAAACCCTATGCAGTACTGGGATATAACATGTATTTCATGAATATCTGTTAAATGAATGAACTTTGAAATGACTTTACTTGATAACTGTTGAACCTGGGTGATTGGCACATAGGGTTTTATTGTAGTATTTATCTTTACATGTATATATATGTTTTACTTTTTATAATAAAAATATTTTTAATAGATGCAATTTTAAATTCTAAAAAAATGTATCTCATTTCTTCTTCAATTGTAATAGGTGAGAGACTATGAGATAGAAGCTGTCACAACAGCGTGAACAAACCTGAAAGGTCTAAGATTTGTTAAGATGGTACTCAGAGAATGCCGGATGCCAGAGGGAATGCTCCATTTGTCCGCAAGTCCTGCAGACGGATCTCCCAATTTCACACTTGTGGAGCTTGACAGTCAACAAAGGAGACGGCAAGAACAAGGGAAGACATTGTCCTGTCCAAAGCAGACAATTTGTGTCAGGGCTCGAGAAGGGGGCCTGGGCTTTGTAGCTTTTCCAGTAGTCCCTAATAAACCGGGCTTTGTGTGAGCCTCCTCACCCAGGGCTGTCCTTCTATGCCTTTTTCCCTCTTCCTGCCTGGCTGCTGGGAGAACTTGTTAGCAGTCATTGATTTCTTTGAGTTGGACACAACTGAATTGAACTACTTTGCTTGGCATTTTAAAAGGAATGTTTCTCTTGGGGAAGTTGGACATTGGCACTGCTATGCAATTACCCATTTTGGGGGCCATTCAGGATTAATAACTGTTGTTAATTTCTTTCAGGGCATATGTAGCTCAAAGAGGTCAAGAAATAACTGCTCTGAGTATGGTTTCATCCACACAGTGGGAATGAAGTAGTGAGATAATGCACTTCTATCTACTAATCAGTTGGCCAATCAGTACTAACTGGGCTCTCACTATGTGCTCAGTAAGTGCAAGGCCCATCTTTAGATGGAGATAACTAGGTTAACAGCTACTATGGGAGAAACTGGCTACAAACCAAGCACATAGGGTTCCAGGGGGTCCCAGGATGGCAGCACAGGACTAATGGGAACCTGAGCTCACAGATGCAGGCTTAAAAAACAAAAGAGCATCTGATTTTTTAAAAAGCCTACATCTTTGTAGCTTGCCAGTATTTTTACATGCATTATCTCATTTGATCTTTTTCAAAGCAACTCATTGAAATCGTGTGTGAGAGGTATTATTGTCTTGATTTTATAGATGTTAAAAAGTGAGACTCAGAGAATGAAATCCAACTTAGACCTTAAGTAAAAAACCAGCTCTTGACATTTCAAAGACATTGCCCTTTATGTCATTATCCTGCTTGGTGGCAGTTTGTACCTGGGTCAGCCAAAAGGATGCATATTATTGAGCTTTTTCACTTGGTGAAAAGGGTGTCTTCAAGTAATCAAACTTAGTTACAACTGAGCTTCAAATTTTACCTGTGGGAAATGTTGCAATGCTTGGATTTCCAGCAGATGTCAGCATTCACCATTCTCCCACTCCTTGTTTTTAAAGAGTATTAGGAAAGAAGAGCCTATCTCCCTCATGGGCTCCTTGGAATGTTTATTGCATCTGGGCGTGAGGCAGAGAGAAGATAGCACGAGCTCTGAATCTTGACTCAGAGAGGAAGGAATTTGAAAATACAGTGAGCCCTCTGGTCCCCTGATTTCCTAAAACCCAAAGGCAACATTGTTTTCCTCCTCTGAGTGATTTCATATATCTAAAAATCAGCCCACTTCTGATGGATGAACCAAGCAGAATTCTTACTGGCTTTTGGCCAAGATTGCATGAAAAGGAGGAGGTTTGGAGTGAAGAGAGGACACAAGAACCGCACCTTCTCTGTAACCAGCAGAAGCCAGTGTCATTGCTGTTTGATTTAGTCCAGCGTGTGGCTTCTGAGGAGGGGCTGGAAATAGTCCCAAACCCCAAGCCTCTGGGAGTTCATTCTTGTGGCTCTAATATGAGCATGCCTTATAGATTTCATGAGCAGGAGCAGTATATTAATTCCCTTACATCTAAGTGCATATGAAATTAAACTTTATTTCTTTTCACAAAGGGAGGAACCAGGCCAGAATAAGAGAATGAGATGCTTCAGGTATGCCTGGGGCTGTTGGGGAAAGGCCTAAGTTGAGTGGGTTGTGTATGTGGAGGGAGGTGAGCTTCTCTTACCTCCCAGTTTGGCTGGGGCTAATGGACCTGCTGCCTAAGGGACCCTCCCTTGCCTTATTCATGTGTTGTTAGGACTCGGTTGATCCATACAGGGTCAGCTGGCCTGGCTCAAGCAGGAGAGCAGAAAGGGTCCCCCAGAGGCTGGGGGTCTAGTGACTCCAGACTCTAGTTTTATGGGGGCCCTCACAGATACTTTGCAAAATATCTGGTGGTGGGAATGGGAGATAATCAAAGAAGGTAAATGCATTTATCTTTGAGGTGTGATTATAAAGCATGTGAATGATAGGTATAAAAATGCCTGGACTCAAACATCCAAACCAGGGCCGTCTACTTCAAGTGTCATGATTAATTTGGGAATCCCATAAGCTGGTTCAAAGTTGCAGTTGCTCAAAACATGTGCTGGAAATCTCCTTACAATTGTTTTACGACCTACAGAACGGCCAGGGATAATGGATCCAGAGGTAGATCACATTCATACTGTGCCAGATTCTCTCTCCTGGGAATGTGAAATGACAACATGGAGATGCTGTGATTAGAAGCTGCTGGTTGGTGTTATGCTGTCTTTCCAGCATCTTCTGCAAACTCCTGGGCTGAGGTTTCTGAGCTGCTAGCCTTCTGCTTCCCTGCTATTTCCTTTTGTCTTCTAGTCATATGCAATTTAAACAGAGTTACAAAAATGCATTAAGACTATGTTTACAATATTTTAGTTCATTTACAGTCTTATTTTGATAAAAGTCCTTGGAATGATCTATCACTTAAAAATAAATCATTATAATTTCTAGTGTTTAGAATTCAAAATCATATAAGAAAAATATAGTCTTGTTGATATCAAATCAAATAACTTATGTAGCCCATGATTTGGGTCTTATTTTGAATATTTGAAAGTATTCCAATTGTCACTATATGGTTTAAACTATTATCCTTTCAACATATTTGCTTCATCTTAAACTTCCTTTTTTCAGTAATTTTATTTTATCTTCTTTTTTGGAGACAGGGTCTTACTCTGTCCTCCAGGCTGGAGTGCAGTGGCATCATCATAGCTTACTGCAACCTCAAACTCCTGGGCTTAAGGGATTCTCCTGCCTCAGCCTCCCAAAATGCTAGGGTCACAGGTTTGCAAGTATTTACTTGCAGTTTGTAGCTAATCTTTCATCCTTTAAATAGTGTCTTTGGCAGAGCAAAAATTTTCAAATTCTGACGAGGTCTAATTTATTGATTTTTTTCTAATGGATCATGCTTTTGTTGTCTAAGTACTCTTTGCCCAGCCCTAGGTCACAAAGATTTTTTCCCACTCTTTCTTAAAAGTTTTATAGTTTTACAAATAGTTGTACATTTAAGCCCATGATTCATTTGCAATTACTTTTTGTGTAAGGTGTGAGGCTTTGTTTGAGGATTTTTTGAGGGTTTCTCATTGGCCCCTGGACATCTAGACACATTTTAGCCCATGTCCCCTCTCTCTGCATCTATATATTCTTAAACGTTATTTCATGTCTATCTTGATTTCACCCCTTCCAATCTTCCATTAGGCCTTTTTCAGTCATCTTACCCATACTGATCATATTCTATTCCTAATTTCTTACTGCCTTACTGATCGAAAGAATGTACAGTAATTACATAGGCATCCCATATTATCGACATGAGTTCATGTAAATAATACGTCAACATGTTTGTCTTGCCAATATGTTGTGAGTCTCTAGAGAGGAAGTAGCATATCTTTCTTTCTCTTTATTCCATGCAGCACCTAGCCCGAGGTTTTGCAGTTAGTGAGGATTCCATGGTATTTGTAGAATCAAAATGAATTGAGTGCTACCATCCTTGTATTTGCTAGAAGAGGGATATGTCTTCTCCTTCTATATTTAGATGCAATATAAAATGTTTTTTTTTAAAAAAACAAAACCAAGTGAAGGAGCCAGTAACATCCCAACTGGAAACTTCCTTTTACTCTCTCCTGCTGCTGTACAGGCCTGGACCTGTTTACCCTGGTTATTGAGGTCAGGACTGCAGCTCAGGCTTCCTGGTGCCGGCATGTGCGGCCTGTTCCTGGATGCTGTGGGGAGGTGAACTGCTGATGCTTAAACACTTTTCCATTGCATTTGCCTGTGATTCCACTTATAGCATACCTCCCAAGACAGTTATACGTTTCAAATTATGTTTATGTGTGTATGTACGTAAATGCAGACATATACAACATACATACATAATGTTCGTACTTATACAACATAAACAAATATATATTTGTTGTTGTTGTTGCTATTTCCTCAGAGTAACCTCCAAATTCTACATTTTAGAAATATATTTGGTGTGTGTTTCCTACATTTAGATCTCCATTAATTAAGGACTCCTGGCCACTATATCCTATTTCATACTAGTTTCCTAAACTCCTAGTTCTTAGATGATGATGATGGTGTGGAAACTCATGTGTTATTTGTTCACATATGTCTGAAAGCTCAAAAGCAAAGGTCAGTACATTTCTACAGAAAAAAACTTCTTATTGACCTTTTTTTTAATAAAACTTTTCTTCCGGTTGTGCCAATTGGTTAAAATAACATCACGAAAAAGGGGACAACTAGTGAATTAAATAGGGAATTTGCAAATAAATGATTATTATCAGGATATGAGACATGGCACAGGAAGAGATGAACTTTTTAGGGGTAAGGTATTTGGGTAGGTTTGCTGTAGTAGGATTTTACAACATTGAATTCTGAGCTCTGCTCATTGTTTGTTAGACATTAACACATGCCCATCTCCCATACCTAATAACCTTTTAAGAGATAGTTCTATTAATAGCTAAGAGGATTTGCAGACTTAAACTGTACACTCTTCAAAGATACACATGACATTGAGCAGGAAAACTGTCACTCTATAGAGAAATAATGTTATTACCTATTCATAGAAACTTATGCTTAGAAAATTCACCTTAGGACACTATGATTTTAGAAAAAACAGCCCTTAGCTCCTTAATGTTTTATCATCCTACATTAGTTTATTAATTTTTTCTCTTGGAATTTTTGTCGGAAGCAGTCTATATTTTTTCTTTCATTAGTACATGGGATATAATATTTATATCAGAGAAAAATATCCAAGGGCGAATACCGATAGCTATAAAATCTATGTCTACTGCATTTTTAAAACATTATGTCCTGAAACAAGCAAAGTAACAGAAAAAGCAATGAGTAATCATTTGTTTTGATAATGTGAAGCTGTTCAGGTTAGAGAAAACTGGATCCATCAGGTAATTATCATCAAGGTTTTACATTTCCCTTGGGGTTGGCTTGAAAATATTTTTGATAAAACATTAATATATGTGAATAATGGCACTAAAGCTTGCTCATGGTTTTGTATTCTTTCTGGATTAAGACTTTCTCTTGTCAAGAAAGAATCATGGATTGTGGAGATCATCTTACCTTGACATCAGGTGCATCGTTGGGGTCCCCTTCATTTTCTGGGGTTTGGCGAATGTTTGCATGGTATCTCTCAGCCCTAAACAGGAACAGGAATTGTGTCCACATAGACGGCCGGGAGGCATGTTTCTGGAGGCACTCTTGGTCATCTTGGGAAAGCCTGGGCATGCTTTTATGATAAAGGCACTAAGTGAATCCTGTTGCCTGGTTTCTACCAACATTCACATGGAGTCTGTTCTGTGTCTCTTCCTTTGGCTAATGCTGGGCCATCTCCTGAGTTTGCTGGGGACCTCACTGGAAAGTTACACTAATCAAAGGGAAAGGATTATCTGTTTTGCAGATCAGTGGCTTATTCACAGGTCTTTAATGTTCTATTCCTGGTAGAGCTGCTTATTGTGAATGTCTAAGTACTGTATGTTATGAGTGCCCTCTAAAGGTAGAAAGTATCCCTTATTTATTTATTTATTTATTTATTTGGAGACAAGGTCTTTCTCTGTTGCCCAGGCTGGAGTGCTCATTGCAGCCTCAAACTCCTGAGCTCAAGTGATCCTCCTGCCTCAGTGTCTGAAGTCGCTGAGACTACAGGCATGTGCCACCACACCTGGCTAATTTTTAAAGAAATTTTTCTGTAGAGACGAGATCTCACTATGTTGCCACCTCAGCCTCTTAAAGTGCTGGGATTACAAGCATGAGCCACTATACCCGTCATGTATTTCTGATTTAAATGCAATCTTAAAACAGAAAGGAATGATCCAAGTGATATACAGCTTAGTATATAATGATAAAATTAAATAGATTGTTTGGAAAAACTTCTGCATTAGTGGTGTGTGATAAGTACTTGGCAATCTTGGACTGTGTAATTGACAAGTAGATGGTTAGCCTAATATTTCCAGGTCATTTTAAAAGGTCATTTTAATAGCTGTCACCTTTACAGCTAGAAACTTATGATAAACTCATACCCATATTTAAACTCAAGGATTATTATACTTTTTATTTGCATCATGTAAAATTAAATTGATTTTTTAATGAGGTAACTGGCCATCTAATGAGTGAGCCAAGAATTGGCTCTAACACCATACTTCATATTTATAAACTGCTTCATAAATATAAGATTATTAAACAGAGTGCAAAAAGGTAGACTACTCTTCTGTCAAGAGGTAACTAATGTCCAGGTAGCTTCTTGGACATTGGGTTTGGAGGTACACAAAGGTGGGGCTCCAGATGTGTATTACTGGGCAGTATGAACTGGAGAAATTTCCTTTTGTGAAACAATCCTGGGCCTCCCAAATTGTTCTACAGATTCAACATAATCCCTATATATCCCAGCTCCCTTTTTTGAAGAAGTTAACAGTTGATCCAAAAATTCATATGAAATTGTAAGGGACCCAGTATATCCAAAAGTATACTGAAAAAAAAGAACAGTGTTGAAGGATTCACACTTCCCAATTTAAGCCTTACTACAAAGCTACCATAATTAAGACTGCATAGTACTGGCATAAGGATAGACATGTAGATCAATGGAATAGAATTGAGAGTACAGGAATAAATCTGTACACTTATGGTCAATTGATTTTTGACAAGGTGCCAAGATAATTCATTGGGGGAAAGAATTGTCTTTTTAACAAATGGTTCTGGGACAACTGGTTATCCACAAGCAGTAATAAGATATTGGATTTCTACTCCACACTATATGCAAAAATCAATTCCAAATGGATCATAGATCTAAATGTAAGGGTTAAAACTATAAAAGTCTTAGAAGAAAACATAAAGGTAAATCTTTGTGAGCATGGATTAATTAGGCAAAGACTTCTTAGATACAATATCAAAAGCACAAATGACAAAATAAAAACTTGTACTTCATCAAAATTAAAACCTTTTGTGCTTTCAAGTACATCATAAAGAAAGTAAAGGAGCAACTCACAAAATAGGAGAGAATATTGCAAATCATTCATATGTATAGCATTATTTATATATATACAAAATAAGGGACTCATAATCCAGAATATATAAAGAGCTTTTATACTTCAAAAATGAAAAACCAAAGAACTCAATTAAAAATGGGTAAAGTGTCGAAATAGCTCTTTCTCCAAAGAGGACATACAAATGGCTAAATAAGCACATGAAAAGATGTTCAACATCATTAGTATTGGGAAAAAGGAGTGAAAACCACAATGAGATAACCGCATCACACCCCAATGGGATGGCTTTAATTAAAAAGACAGACAATAACAGTGTTGGCAAGGATGTGGAGAAACTGGAACTCTCATGCATTACTGGCGGGAATGTAAAACATTGCAACCACTTTGGAAAACAGTCTGGCAGTTCCTCAAAATGTTAAACATAGAGTTACCATCTGATCCAGCAATTCCATTCCCAGGTATCTACCCAAATAAGAGAAATGAAACCTATGTTCACACAAAGACTTGCACACAAATGTCTAAAAACTTGAAACAACCTACATGCCCATTAATTGATGGATGGATAAACAAAATGTGGTATATCTATACAATGGAATATTATTCTGCCATAAAAGGAAATGAAGTACTGACACAAGCTACAGCATGGATGAACCTTGAAAACATTGTGCTAAAGGAAATAAGCCATTCACAAAAGACTACATAACCCTGTGAATATACTAAAAACCACTGAATTGTACCTTTTAAATGGATGAGTTGTATAGTATGTGAATTATATCTCAAGAAAGCTATTAAATGTTTTTTTAAAAAGAGAGGCAACTTCCTCAAGCGATCAAATGTTTCACAGTGGGGCAATAAATCTCATTGATTATCTCACAGTTTCAGAAACAGAGCTATGTTCAGCTGTGCTTTCTGGCTCAGGGTCTCTCACAAGGTTGCAGTGAAGCTGTTGGCCAGGGTTGCAGACATCTCAAGGCTCACTCATGCAGTTGTTGTCTGTATTTAGTTCTTGTAAGCCTGTTGGGCTAAGGGCTTCAAGTTCTTGCTGGTTGTCCACTGGGGCTGCCCTTAGTTCCAGCCGCACTGGCCTCTCCATAGTTCACAACGTGGCACCTTGCTTCATCAGAGTGAGCAAGAGAGAACCTGAGAGAATGCAAGCAAGACAGAAGTCACGTCTGTTGTAACCTGATCTCAAAAGGGACTTCCCCTTCCTTTTACCTTATTCTATTCCTTAGAAGAGTCAGCAGATCTAGCCCACACTCAAGGAGAGAGGATTACGTGAGGATATGGATCACTGGGAGGCGAGGATCATTAAGAGCCATTTTAGAAGCTGTCTAACCATAGTGACCATGTTTTTAAAATGTCAAGTTGCGGGAAGTCCTTATGGGACCTATGGCGCAGTATAATAAAATTAACTTACCTGGAAAATATGAAGCTTAGTTGCCATAAGAATTCAGGGCACAGAGGGTAAGTGAAACCCTGACTGATTGCTCTTAGACCTGATTTGGCAATACCAAAGCAATGAGAGGCTCTTAGATAGTTGGTTAGAACACTTTGTAAAGGGGTCATGGCGTCAATATTCCGAGTTACTGTTAAGCCAAACAAAGCCAGCTTCTTGCAAATGCCTATTGTTTTCAGGGGGATTGTATGAAAGAGAATGGAAAAACCATTCTTCCATTAAGCTAGTAATTTATTCAGTGAGCTGTAAAAACTTCTCAAAGTCCTTGGAACTGAAGGTAGGCTAGTAGCATAATATTACTTAGGGGTGGTAAGTTTTCCTGATAAATCTTCTAGAATAGGATTTTCTTTGACTAGAATCCTATATTTCTATGGATAAATATAAGTTCAATTCATGTTTGGAAAGAAAATATTGGAAATGATGTTTATAAAATTTCATATATTTTAGACTGAAGAAAATCCTCTGGAACTTCATCATTTTTCTACCTCCTGATGATTTCTAAGTGGTAGATTTTCTCTGAACATGTAATACAATGCTATTTTAGCATTGTTAAAGATATGGGACATTAACTAAATTTGATGGATAAATTTATTATTACCATTATTTTTCTCCTGTCAACACAGTTTTATCTAATTCCCCTTATGTCATTTTTAAATAACAAATCTGGAGCTCAGTTATAAAGAAATTACAAAGTAGCTCAAAGAGTATCTTGCATATGCTATAATATATAGTTAGGCAGTTGAGATCACTGTTATGATCTGAATGTTCATCGCTTCAAAATTCCTTTGTTGAAACCTTAACTCCCAACGTGATGAAATAAGAAGTGGGGCCTTTTTGAGGTCATTAGGTCATGAAAATAGAGCCCTCATGAATAAAATTAGTGCCCTTATGAAAGAGATCCCAGAGTGTTCTCGCACCCTCTTTCCACCATGTGAGGATACCGTGAGAAGTCCATAGTCTGCAACCCGAGGAGAGCCGTCACCAGAACCCAACCCAGCTGACACCCTGTGAGAAGATAAATTTCTGTTGTTTATAAGCCGCCTAGTCTATGGTACTTTGTTATAGCAGACTGGTTGAAGGAAGAAAATCACCAGTAGATCTGCTAAAGAAATAATGTAAGGGAGGTAGCACCAGCGACTACCTGCATCTTCTTTTCTCCCTGTGCCAGACACACACCTGGTAATGCCATGATGCCTGTGAAGCAGCCCCCCACCTGATCACTGCTTTTGTTCCAACTCTCTGTGCCTCTCTGGAAAGAGGAGGGTTTCCCGGAACCTGCAGAGCCCTGCTGCATCTTGCCCGTCTGTGGCTGATGTGGTTCAGGGAGAGTGACATGCAGCTCAGGCCTCATTGCCAGTTTTGCTCAGATACACAGAGAAACATGCTCTGGATTTTTTTTTTTTATTTTTAGATTTCATGAATATGTAATAGTTGTACATGTTTGTGGGGTACATGTGATATTTTGATACAAGCAAACAATATGTAATGATGAAATCTGGGTAATTGGGATATCTGTCACCTCAAATATTTATCTTTTCTTTGTGTTAGGAACACTCCAAACCTAATCTTTTAGTTATTTTGCCATATACAATAAATTATTGTTAACAATAGTTGCTCTATTGTGCTATGGAACACTTGAGCTTATTCTTGCTATCTAGCTGTAATTAACTATCCCCTCTTTATTCTTCCTCCCACTACCCTTCCCTACCTGTGAACCACTGTTCTACTCTCCTTCCATGAGATCAATTTTTTAGCTTCCACATATGAATGAGAACAGTATGCTCTGGGTTTTTCTTGCCATGAAGGAACCTATTTCATCTTAAAACTGACCACATTTGTGGGGCAAGAGTAGAAAGGAGGAAGGGGACTCCTGCAGAATTTGAGACTCTCTCTCTTTTCCTGGAAGGCCCTTCACCTGTTTTCTAATCAGCCTGCCTTGTCTGGGACCGGTGCAAGTGTCAGTCCTTATGTGGGGTCCCCGACTGCTGCTCCTCTCCGTAGACAGCAGCACCAGCTGCCTCTTCCAGGCTTACAGAGTGCATAGATGCACTTCATTATTGCTCTTACTGGCATTATTTGACTCTATCTGTGCTCCTCAACTTGACTCTAAGCAACTCCAAAGAAAATTGGAGTGCCTGGCAAGTTTGGGACACCCAATAAATGTGTCTCCAACTGAATGAGCAAAAGAGAGATTAATCAGGCTTTCTCTTATGTTTTGCATCTGTTTACAGGGGCTTTAGTTTCTCTCTGTTGTAAATGATTATCATCCACACTTTGTTCTGATGGTGTGGTTAAGAAGCTTTGTTTGTATTGTGTGATTAGTCTGCCCAGGCTATCCAAACAAAATACCATGGAGTGGGTGGTTTAACCAACAGAAATTAATTTTTTTTTTACATATCTGGAGGCTAGAAGTCTACGATCAGAGTGTCAGCATGGTCAGGTTCTGGTGAGGGCTTTCTTCCTGGCTTGCAGACAGCTGCCTTCTATGTTCTCATGCTGCCTTTCCTTGGTGTGTGCTTATGGAGAGAGATTTCTCTCTCTCTGGTGTCTCTTCTTTCATAAAGGCAAAAATCCCTTCATGGGGGCCCTGCCCTCATGATCTCATCTACCCTTAATTACTTACCAAAGGCCCCATATCCTAATATTGTCACAATGGGAATTAGGGCTTCAACATATGAATTTGGGGGAGACACATTCAGTCTATAACATATTGCATTACAAACTCCTGAGAATCGGCCCTGGCTGACACACAAGTTCCTGACAAATCAGGGATTCAGGCAGCAGCTCATGCAAGACTTGGCTATACTTTCCTTCCTACCCTTTGCCTAATTTTGTTTAGGATCTGTACTTGTGAAGGTAGCTATTGAATGCTGGTTCCCAGAAAGATATGTCCATGTCAAATCCCAGAGCCTGTGAATGATTCTTTATATGGAAAAAGGATCTTTGCAGATGCAATTAAGGATCTGGAGATCAACCTGAATTATCCAGCTGGGCCCTAAATTCAGTAAGTGTCCTGAAAAGAGACCGAAGAGGAGGAAGAAATGTGACCATGGAGGTAGAAATTGGAGTGACGCAGCCACGAGCTCAGGAATGCTGGCAGCCTCAGGAAGCTGGAAGAGGCAAGAAACAGATTCTCATCCAGAACCTTAGGACGGAGTGTGGCTCTGCTGACATCTTGATTTTGAACTTCTTCCTCCAGAACCTAAAAAAATAAATTTCTGTTTTTTTAAATCCTCCAAGTTTATGAAAATTTGTTGTGACAGCCGTAGGAAACAAATATAGTCAGAAATCCTTTCTTAGTCTAAGTGTTTTTCAACCTTTTCTTCATTGTTGCCCCAATCACAAAGAGAAAAGTTAAATTAAAATTAAAACTGAATTTAATTTCTCCCTAAAAGAGGAATTAAATACCAAGGAATAAAATGTTGTCAGGTTGGCTTGAGGAATTGTGGGCCACCGACCCTTGTAACATCTGAGATCCTTCCACCTCAAAAACCATTTTTGCTTACCTTGTCATTTGCCCCTTGGGCTGGAAGTAAAGCAGAAAATATTTTGCTGAATTTTTTAAAAAAGTAGCATGAATTCTGTTTTGGCTTTTAGGAGTTTATGAGTATATGATGAGTTTCTATTTCTCCTCTATGAAAACTTTCCCCCTCTAGATTTGCTTTTAAAAGAACACTCAGATTTCCACTTCTGGCTAAGACAGAATGGCAGGGACCTAATTTACCCTCCCAGATGAAACAACTAAAAAACTTGACTAAGAGTAAGAAAAAATGGTGCCAAGACAATGGACATAAGAAACAAAGGGCAGTGATCCCCAAGTGACAGGAAACAAGTGCAGTGAGCCCTGAGGATGCCCTGGCTTAGAGCCTGGAGAAAGTTTCCAGGCTCTGGCTCAGTGAGTGGGGACCAGGTGGAAGCCTGTGGTCTCCCTGATTGAGAAGACACAGCAGGGAGTCTGGAAAGGCCAGGACAGCTGGAGTTCATGGGGAGGGTTTGGTGAGGAAGAGCTTCACAGCTGGAGTTCTTCAGCAGGTCCCCTGGAGTGTTCAGCTGAGCACTGATCAGGGCACTGGTGTGAGGAGACTGGCTGAGGTCAGGGAAAGAGCCACCCAAGAGTCAGGGAAACAGTTCCTTGAGCTCATGAAAGGCTGGGAATGGCACCTGTTTGTGATGGCCAGCATGGGGACACTTACAATTCACAAGGCTTTTGTAGTGTTGCCCTAATATTGGGAAAAATTAACCCTATACCACACATTGCTCTGGTCCTGTCTGACAAAGCTTAAGCAAAGACCTCAAAGAATCAAATGTTGGGTAACATAAAAATACATCCCAGAACAAAACCCAAGAATATTTATAGGCATAAAAAAATCCTCAAGCCCAATGAGGTAGAATTCATCACATCTGGCATGTAATAAAAAATTACTGACACACAGAAGCAGGAATATATGACCCATGATGAGGAGATAAACCAATCAATTGAAATTGACCCCATATTGACCCAGGTGTTAGAATTAGTAGCCAAGGACATTAAAACAGTTACTATAACTATATTCTGTGAGGGGCTAAAGGGAAAAAAAAGACATGTTAAGTAGAGACATGGAAGATATAAAATTAACTCAAATCAAACTTCTAGAGACAAAAAATTCATTTGATGGATTACTGGTAGATTAGACATTGCAGAATGAAATGTTAGTGAACTTGAAACACAGCAAAATAAATTATCCAAAATAAAACACAGAAAGAAAAATATGGCAAAAACAAACAGCAAACAGAGCATCAGTGAGCTGTGGGATAACTTTAAGCAGTCTAATGCACACATACTCAGAGTCCTCAATGGAGAGGAGGGTGGGGGACATACATATGCTTGAAGACATAAAGGCCAACATTTTTTCACATTTGATGGAAACTATAAATTTTACAATGCAAGAATTTCAATAAACCTAAGCCCAAGAAACATGAAGAAAACTGCACCAGGTCACATCTTCATAAAACTGCTCAAACCAGTGCAAAAGAGAAAATCTTGAAAGCAGCCAGAGAAAATAAGTCACATTAATAAGAGCCCCAACAAGCAACAACAAAAAGTGAAGGCAAAATAGAGATGTTTTCAGACATACAAAAGCTTCAAGAATTAATCACCAGAAGATCTTAAATACAAGAAATGTTAAGTGAAGTCCTTCATGCAGAGGAAGAATGGTAATCAAATTCCCCCAAATCTGTATGTACATAAAGGAGTGAAGAACACTAAAAATGGTAAACTATTGAGAATACATTTAAATACTTTTTTTTTATAGTGAACCTTTTATACATTTAAATACTTTTTAAAAATTATTTAATTCTTGTTAAAAGACTATTTCAAACAAAAAATAATAACAGTGCATTCTGGTGTTTATGAAATATGTTACGAAGGCAATAATGAAGATTAGTGTGGAAATTAATGAAATAGAAAACAAATCAAATAGAGGAAAAAAATAAATGAAACAAGAGCTGGTTCTTCGAGATCAATAAAACTGATAAACCTCTAGCCAGATGGATCAGGAAAAAAAAAAAAAAGAGAGACACTACCAGCTATCAATGTTAGGAATTAGAGAGGTAACTTCAGTACTAATTCTATACATATCAAATGAATAATAGATAACATTATGAACAACTTTATACTAATACTAATAAATTAGACAAAATATGGACAAAATCTTTGAAAGATGCAAACTAATAAGTTCACTTAAGGAGAAATAGATTACCTAAATAGCCTTTTATATTTATTAAAGAAAGAAAACTTCAGGCCCAGATGGCTTAACTGGTAAATTCTGCCTTTAATTTTTAACAGTTAACAGTAATACATTCTAACTAAAACATGTGGCATTATACAGAAGTATTTAAAGTAAAAAGCAAAAAGCAAAGTATCATATCCTACTCCCAAGTTACCTATTTTTAAAAACACTTTGATGTGTATCATTACAGATTTTTATGATATGTACATATAAACACACATGTAAACATTTTGTTAAGCAGCAAAAAATTATGTTATTCTATACATATTACCTGGATGTGAATGTCCTTCTGTGTCATAAGTCAAAGCTCTATTTAAGTTCTTTTTAATGGTTGCATAATACTTCAATGTATGATATTATTTTCTCATTTCTTCAATTGATGGACTAAATTTGGATTGTGTTTGTGTTTACATATCCCCAAAATTCATAGGTTGAAGCCTCAACCCTCAGTGTGAGTGTATTTGGAGCTAAGGCCTTTATGGAGGTAATTAAAGGTTAAATGAGATCATAAGGATGGAGCCCTGATCCAGTAGGATTACTGTCCCCATAAGAAGAGACACCAGGGAGCTCTCTCTACACAGCAAGAAGGTGGCCATCTGCAAGTCAGGACGAGGGCTCTTACTGGGAACCAAATCAGCCAGAACTTCATCTTGGACTTCACAGCCTTCCAGACTGTGAGAAATAAGTTTCTGTTGTTTAAGCTACCCAGTCTATGGTATTTTGTTATGGCAGCCTGAGCTGATCAATACACATGTTTTCTGTTTTTGTTTTGCTATTATAAAAAATATTGCACCCAGAAAACCCTTGTACATTCATCTTTGAACACACATACTAACAGTTCTATTGGAGAAATTCCTGGAAGTTTGATTGCTAGATTATTGAGTATGCACATTTAACATTTGGGTAGACACTTAAGCTATTCTTTCTCACAGTGGGAGCTTTGCATTCATATGCTCCATAAGGATGTCATTTTGTTAGTAAGGCCATAGCCCCAGCATGGCCTAAAATTCTGCCTTCATATTTGGAATGATAGATGAATGAACAGGTAGGGATCCAGCTGCTTTCTCCACAGAAGCACTACTTACATTTTAGGCCAGAAAATGCCCTGAGGGGGTACGTTCCCCACTTTCAACATCTTTGAAACATGTATCAAGTTTAAAAATATTAGAGTACAGTTTTGTGATCTATATATAGGTTTATTACCAATGAATTATTTTACTATGTTATTATTGAGATTTTGTTTTAATTCCAGTATTTTCTTGGTGAGCAAATTCTTCATTAAGTTAGGCTAGATTTTAACATATAAATGGACTCAACCCATAGTATCAATTTTTAAAAACAAAATATTCAAATAAACAGGATATAAGGAATACCTATGCATCCAGTTTTAAAAAGGTTAACATTTTGCCCCATTAGCTAGAGTTCCTTTAAACATTTAACTTTAGAAAACTAACGGAGATACCATATAGGGCCCCTTCGTATTGTTATTCAACCAACTACATTAAATTAGTGTGTATCTGTCCCTCCTTATTTGTGATAGTCAGGATAATGGTTCCCCTAAAGATATCCATGACTTAACCTTACAGATATGATTAAGGTTAAGAACCTAGAGATGTATAGAGTTGCTTGGATTATTCAGGTGGGCCCAATTTAATCATATGACCTCCGCCCCATAAGAGCAGACAACCCTTCACTGCTGTGGTCAGAGACAGGTGAGGAGGCTGACTTCAAAGAAAAGGCCACCAGCTAAGGAATGCAGGCAGAGGAATGGATTCTCAAGTGCCTCCAGAAAGAACTCAGTCCTGCCCAAAACTTGTTAGCCCAGTAAGATCCATGTCTGACTTCTGACCTACTAACTGTGATATAATAAATTTGTGTTGGTTTAAGGCACCAAATTTGCGATAACTTGTTACAGCAGCAGAAAATTAGCACAATCTTATACACTGTTATTAGGTATCTTTATTCATAATCAACGCAAAATGTTGTTTTAAAACTTGACCTCAATTTAATATTTTTAGTAGGACTGTATTGGCTATATTTATAAATCCCTTTCAGTGCTTTTTAACGAAAATATGCCTTATCACCAGGGCAGTGCAGTATTACTCCTTATTATCTTAAAGCAAAGAGGGTAGCTTAGGCCTAGACTATGGAAAACTTGGGTTCAAAATAGGGTTGTCAGATAAAACACAGGATGCTGAGTTAACTCTGAATTTTAAATAAACAAAGTTTAACTTTTTAGTGTAACTGTAAATATTGCATGGAATGTACATTTGCTAATCTCCAACCCTAGGTTAAGATAACTTTTGTGAACTACTTCTCAGCCTCAGTTTTATATTTAAAATCCAAATAAGAATGCGTGCTTCATCAAGCTGTTAAATCCAAATAAAAATATCTATCTATTTAAAAGTACTAAATCAGGCTGGGCATGGTGGCTCATGCCTGTGATCCTTGCATTTTGGGAGGCCAAGGTGCGATACCAGCCTGGGCAAGGTAGTGAGACCCTGTCCCCCACCACCCTCTCCACCAACAAAAAAATTAGCGGTTGTGGCAATTGCGGCAGCGCTTGTAGTCCCAGCTAATTGGGAGGCTGAGGCAGGAGCATTCCTTGTTTCCAGGAGTTTGAGGTCGCAGTGAGCTATGAAGACGCCACTGCAGTTTAGCCAGTACAACAGAGCAAGACCCTGTCAATCAACTAATAAATAAAAGCTAAAAAAAACTTTTCAATAAAAACTAAAACAAACTTTTCAAAAGAATGTGGTTAAGGCCGGTGGGGTGGCTCACGCCTGTAATCCTAGCACTCTGGGAGGCCAAGGCGGGAGGATTGCTCAAGGTCAGGAGTTCGAGATCAGCTTGAGCAAGAGCGAGATCCCCAGTCTCTACTAAAAAATATAAAGAAATTAGCTGGACAACTAAAAAATATATGTATAAAATTAGCCGAGCATGGTGGTGCATTCCTGTAGTCCCTGCTACTCGGGAGGCTGAGGCAGGAGGATCGCTTGAGCCCAGGAGTTTGAGGTTGCTGTGAGCTAGGCTGATGCCACGGCACTCTAGCCTGGGCAACAGAGTGAGACTCTGTCACAAAACAAAACAAAACATGTGGTTAAGACAAAGTTTTGGCCTCTCAAACTACCTCCGGGCAGGGTCCTAGGCTGCCCCAATCCTGGGCACTGGGTTTGGGGGCGCCGGCCCCCGCCCCACTCTGCCCCACGTCCCCTGCACTGGCTGGCCCCTCCTGGGAGCCACGCGTCCCTTCCGCGGCCACCTTTTTCCAGGGGCCAGTCGGGAACAAGCCCCTTCTCAGCGCAACGCCCCTCCTCCGGCTGTTTTGGACCGTTCCGGCTTCCGCCTTCCGCGGCAGTCACGTGCCTCTGGTCACGTGACAGACGCTCCTGTCATTCTGCGGCCCCTCCGGCTTCCTTCAGCCTGTGGTGTCCTCAACGTCTCCTTAGTTCGGGCGTCGCTTCACTTTCCGTCTCCCGAGTCTCCCACCGCTGCTCAGGCCTCCGGACCTGGCAGGAGACGGCCACTCGGCTCTGACTCGGCGCCCCAGCCTGGCTGCGGACGCTCCGGACCGCCGCACCCTCTCTGCCTCCTTGTGGTGCGTTGTCGGGTCTCGAGGTTTCGTGAGGTGAGACTGCCGGCGACTTGTTTTGTCTCAGGCACTGGACCAGGTGAGGCGACCCCCGCGGTTTCTCCAGTTTCCCTGGTGTGTGCAGGTCTTTCGCCGCTCTGGCCCCTTCCGCCCTTCTTCCCTCCGGGTTGCGAGATTTCTTTCCTTCCAGGCCTCAACCAAATTTACCAAACTGCAGAACCTTCCTGCAGGGGAAAGAAATGGGAGGGGCGGGCAGGAGAGAGGAGTGGACGGGTAAAAATTATTCCTTCCCCAGGACTGGGCCAAGGCCCTGGCTTGCTGGGGGTGCGAGTCATTCAGAGACTTAGGTAACCGTCTTGAGGCATCTTGAGCTACTCCCCCAAAGGTCGGTGGGGCTGAGCCTGCCTGGTTCCAGCGTTCCAGCCTGGCCCGGATGGAGCCTGTTTTGACCTGGGCCCGCCAGTGCTCGCTGCTCTTGCTTGTTTAGGCAGCAAATCCTCAGATACAGAGATTAAGTTCCATATCGACTAAGGTCATTGGGAGTCTGAAATAGAATTTTGGGTATAGCTTAGTGTGGCCATGGCCGTAAACTGATGTTTGCGAATGGGAACCTATATTTTGTGTTGTGATAAAATCAAGCTTAAGCTTTTTATCTGGAAATTTTGGAGTGAGAATTACATAGCTCATTAGTGTAGGTTCTTGTCGTCAGACCGGGCTCCCATTTGGCTTATGTAAATTGTAATAGCTATTTGTTCCAAAAATTTCTCCCAAAAGTGATTTTGAAAATATGGTGGATTTTGGTTGAAAAGAAAGAACTGTCTTCTGAGAAATTATGTCCTCACTTTGTATATTTTTATTTGAATGAGTATTTTAGAAAGGACTTAAAATTTTTAATGTCACTTCAAAATGGTGCTTAGTAAAAATTTATAAGTTGGCCTCATCTGTATTATACAGTTATAATTTTTTCTCTGTCAGAAGAGGAAAGTTGATCCTAATTGTATAGATTTAAAATATTTTTCTATTTTGTATGCCTGTTCTATTTAACCATAATATCTGATTTCAGTATCTTAAGTGGTCATTTAAAAAATCTCAGTACAATATTGGTGCCAATAATTAAAAAACCTTTCCTGGAAAAGAAAAAGCCTAGAGAGTAACTTTTTTACAGTACAGCGGACAAGATTTGACAATGATAGGGGTTTTGGACTTAGGATATTGAATATTTGAATTGAATGCCTAGGGAGATTAAAGTGATGATAATAATAATCATTGTTAAAAAATAACACACGGTATTCTCTTTTTACCTTACATCTAAATTGGAGATCTGTTGAAAAACATTGAAGATTATAAAATTTAGATGACCAAAATGGATATCCGAGGTGCTGTGGATGCTGCTGTCCCAACCAATATTATTGCTGCCAAGGCTGCAGAAGTTCGTGCAAACAAAGTGAACTGGCAGTCTTATCTTCAGTAAGTACCAGTTTGCTGTGAATCATGGATAATCATATGCTTTTGCATCAGACTTTTTCATGGTCATGCTTCTGTGAGAGAAATACTGGAAAAATTTTAGTAAATGTGGAAGAAACACTTCCTCATTAGAATAATTAGCTGCCTTAGGGAGTTAGCATAGTGTGGTGGAAAGAGCTTGGGGCTCTACTGGGGAAGCAGAGTTGCTCATAGTACTTTTGACCTTCTCTGGCTCAAAGGAAGTACTTTTTGAATGAGTGGGATACTTGAGAGGAATGTTCATGGGTTATGGAAGGAGGAAGGGAGTGGTTGGCAAATCTGGCCAGCGTAGCCCAGCATGCCCTGGTGATCAGATGGTCAGGGGCAGATGGTCTTTTTAGAATGGCCTATACAACGAGTGAAAAGCATAGATGTTTAAGTTTTAGATCTGGGTTTGAATTTTTGTTTTCTCTACCAGCTTGGCGATCTTAGGCAAATCCTGTAACTTCTCTGAGGGTTAGTGAAGTAAATGTGAAATGAAGATACATATCCCACAGGCTTGTTGCTGAAATAATGTATTAAAAGTAGTAGCCCAGTTGAATACAAGCATTAGCATGTTGAATACACTCAGTAAACTTTAGTTCTTCCTCCTTTCTTGGGTGTATATTAAGATTTAGTGTGCTGATATGTTAATATTCTATATTTATCTGTAAAGTAAGTGTTTATTGTTAACTATATTTTATCATATTGACTTTACTCCTTATCTGCTTATTTTGCTATATTTATAACTGAATTATTGAGGAAATTCTGTTCAGATTTATGTAGACATTTTAAAAAAACATCGAGGAGTCTGTAGTTTTATATTTAGTAGTTTGTTTTGTTATAGGGGGGATATACAGTATACAAATATGATTCTTTTATTTCTGTTAAATTAGCACTCATCAAACATTTATTGATTACCTGCCAACTTTGAGGCATTTTTCCAGACTTTGAGGATCCAAAAAAGATATAAAGTGCCATTTTGAAAGAAACTCATACTCTGATAGGGAAGTCAGATGTGTTAACAGATCATTTAAATTCAGTATGTTAACTAATAATAGAAAGTTGCTCAGGGTCTGATGGGTGCACAGAAAAAGGACAGCTAATCCTACCCTCAGGAAGTTTTCCTGAAAGAGGGTAGTCCTTGAACTGAGTTTTCATGGATGAGTGGTATTTAGCCACATGCCAAGAAGGAACAGATTTCCAAGTAGAACAGACATTGTGAGCAAAGGCAGGGAAGCAAAAACAGCAGACTAGGTGGGAGTCATACATGTTTTGGAGGCGGCAGTGGGGAGAACTGATGCTGAAGAAACTGCCAGGGGCTGATTGTGAAGGTCCTGCGTGCAGCTGGAAGGAGTTTGGACTTGATCCGGTCTGTCAGTGTTTTGCAAGCTGATTCTTAAGCCCTGAAACCCATGGTTGATGTGAAGTCTGATAAGAAAGCTCAGCATGTAAAACAGATGAAAATGTTAGTGGAATGGATGTGGGAGTGTGTGTCTCTGACCCTCTTGAGACCATTTACAATTAGGGTTCCAAGGAAGAGTAGGTGTTGGAATGTCCGAAGCTTGTAGCTGGGAGTTAGATGATCAGATTTGCCTCTTGGTTGGATTGTTTTGACAACATAAAGGGTGAATTTGTGGGTAATAAGCTTAGAGGTAGGAGAGGCTATAGCAATATTATTGGAATAGATAGAAGCTGTCTCTCTACACATAGATCATTCAGCTTATTAACTCACTTCATTCAGGTGTCTTTGTAGGGGACCTCAGGAAAGGCCTTCTCTAAAATATGTCCCTCTCTCTGTTGTTCCTGTCACTTTCTAGCCCCCTACTGGCCTCAGTGTTTTTCATACCATATACATTATGACGATTTGTATATGCATATTTAAAAAAATGATTTGTTTTTATATTTGTGTATTTTCTGTTTTCCCCACTGGAATGCAAGCTAAAGAGAGATGTCTAATTAATTACTATGTCACCTGTTAAAAGGTGCCTGACACATAGGAGGCTGCCAGTTAACATTAGTTGATAATTATGAATGAGTATTGTGTTTGTTGGGAAGTGGTGGAGATGAGTATTTGGAAAAGGAAGTAACATATTTGGTAATTAACATACTATCTAACATTATTTTCATGACAATACTGTGACGTAGGTTTTTCTATTCTATTCTGTTTTAAAGATGTATGGATAACTATTCAGATAGCTTAAGTAACATGCACATGCTTATGTGAATTTTTTTTTTTTTAAGAGATTAGGTCTTGCTCTGGTGCCCAGGCTGGAGTGCAGTGGCCTGATCATAGCTCACTGCAGCCTCAAACTTCTGGGCTCAAGTGATCCTCTTACCTCAGTCACCCAAGTAGTTAGGACTTCAGGTATGCACCACAGGCCCAGATCATTTTTTTTTTAATTTTGTAGAGATGGGTTCTTGCTGTGTTGCCCAGGCTAGTCTTAAACGCCTGGCCTGATCCTATCACCTCAGCCTCCAAAAGTGCTAGGATTATAGGTGTGAGCCACTATGCCTGGCCTTATATAGGTTTTAATTATTCAATTAATTTAAAAGATTTTTATTGAATGCCTCTGCCTAAGTGCTAGGTAAAACTGCCACTCAAACTCACAGTCCAAAGGGAATATGATCGGATGCATGCTTAAGAAGGCTGTTAGTAGATAAGAAGATAGTTTGGAGAAGTGTTGGACTAGATGTGGGGAAACCCATTGGTGGACTGTCACCACAGGACTAATCAAAATTGTATGGACTAGTGCCTGATTGGCTGTGGGTGATTAGAGAAGACAACCAGAGTCTCTAACCAGCTAGGTTATGGAATTGTCAAAGGAAGACTAAGAGACAAAAGAATTTAAACAAGGAAAGAAAATGGTTACCTGCAACAATGGTTACCTGCAATGGTTACCTGAAACAAAATGGTTACCTGGAAGAAAGTCAGACTTCAGAAGGAATGGCTAACCAAATAAAAAACATAGTTATTTAAATGGAAAAGAAAGGTGAAAAATTATAAGGTTACCAAGTATAACCTTTGTGGTACACCTTCTTTATGGTAGAAAAACTGCAACTTTTTGACATGATTATCCTATTCACAAGGGTTATGACATATACCGTTTATACATCAGCACAGCAAAATTGGGGGCTAAAATTGTTTTAGCTAGGGAGGTCAGGTTTATAGGTATGTTCATCATTTCATTTATTTTGGGGCCAGACCTGGACAGGATAACCTTGTTATCTTGGTTTATCTCAGGATGCAGAGTGCATTTTTTCCTGACTAGTATACGAAGTGCTTAGCCAAAGTCATAACTGGGTAAAATGTCTGTTTTTGCTTTCAACTTCCCATTAGCCAGTCTAGGGCATTAATGGTGTCAGTTCTGCCCCTGTAGGGTCTGGAGTGCCTCTGCCATCTGTGGGAGGAGATGGAGTGAGGACTGGAGGAGCTCCGGCCAGAGATCAGACTGAGAGTTACCAGTGCAGGGGGTGGAGGGCAGCACCGAGGGAGAACCGGTAGTGTGAGAAATGAAGGAGCCTCCTACTGAGGAGGCAGAGGCTCAGGAGTCATTGAAGTGGACTGAGGCGGAATGGCTTGAGGGGATGAGCAGCATCTGGAAGGTAAGGAAGGGTATCAAAAAGTGGCTGTAGTATCACCTGCTTCAGAGAGGTCTAGGAGGAAGGACTGAAAACTCTCCTTTGGGCTAGTTATTAAGGAATTGTTGGAAGAATAAATAGATGAGAATAGTTCCAAAAATGGTTTAAAAATAAGCATGTATGAAATCACAGTGCTTAAACAGTGTAAAACTATTATAAGAAAGATAGAATGGTCGATTACAAAGTCCAGAAACAAATTCAAAGTATATAAAACAATTTAGTATATATAAAACCCAGAAGGGACAAAGTAAAACACTGATAGATTTTTGAATACATAAAAATCAAGATCTTCTTTGAAAGAGAATGGGGTTGTGGGTGGAAGTAGCAAGAAGTATGCAAGTTCAGCAACCTTGTCTTGGGGAAGGGAAAGCTGTGAGTGCCTCACCTTCCCAGGCTCTCCTGTGGGCTCAGGGAAAGCTGTCTTCTGTGGTCCTTTACCTAAATCCTGGTTGGGCTGTTCCCTTTGATGTCCCGTGGCCTCCATGGAATCCCTGGTTTCTCCTGGGAGCACTTCCTTTATAAGTCACTTGCACGTGAATCCTCATCTCAGGGCCTGTATCTTTGAACCTGACCCAAGACAGCTTGGAAACAGGGGCACCCTACTATGATGATGCGTTTTAGGAATCAGCTTCACATTCAATGTTTCTCTGATTGAGTTTTGTGAAACACCAGTCCTTCAACATACTTGGGAGTAGGGGGAAGGAACAGCTTTTAAACTACTGAGTTAAAAAATATATTGATGTTCTTTGAATGATAAAGCATATTACACAATTTTTTTTATTTTACTCATGCTTCTGTACTTAAATATATCAAGTGCTTTTTCTTATATTTTTCCATTTAATGTGCATAACCATTCAGTGGAACAGGGCTGGTGGTGGTGTAATTGCCATTTTACTGGTGTGGAAGATAGTGGTCAGAGGGGTGGTGACTTGCTAAAGTTTCACACCTGGAGTTGGATTGCATCCTCAGATTAACTCAAATGCTGTGCTTTTCTTACCATACGGAAGGCCTGAAAGAGTTAATGTGAGCAAATGCTGAAGTGCCCAGAATCTTTACCAGAACAAGCAAGGCCATTTTGTGAACATGTCTTTTAACAAGGAAGGATCTGTATATAGGGATTAGGATGGGGGTTTTTCACAGTGTATTTGACTACCTGATGAGTGGAGAAATTGGTAGGTCAAACTGGGTTTGGGAAGGAAGATGATGATTCAGTGGTGATGATGCTGAACTTGTGAAGATGTTAAGATATCTACGTGGAAGTAGGAGAAAATTGGCAAAGGTTTGGGTGAGAGAAAAGAATGGACTCTTACATTGAATCTTTCACAGGAAAGAGTTAGGGAAAGAAAAGCAGGATTCCAAGGATTGAGTACTGGGGAGAAGACTTGAAGAGCGAAGAGCCAGTGATGAAGGGACCCCTGGAAGAGATGGAGGAAAACAGGATGGTGCAGGGTGCTTGCTGAGAAGACAGGGTTGAGGGGAGAGCTTGTTTTTCAAAGAGGAGGAAAATCATCTTTTTTGTCTGGAAGGAAAGAATGTGCTGGAGAAAATGATTATAGAAGTTCATATGTTAGGTTGGTGCAAAAGTAATTGTTTTGGACTGTGAATTTTAAATCATAACTAGGCTCAAACACATCTTCATTAATCAAAATGGTAAAATGTCTCTGAACTTGATAAATTAAAAGGCCAAGTAAATAGTTTGCCTTGGGAGGGGGACTAAGGGTGAGATAATGCTAAGAGATAACATTTTGCTGAGTGCTTACTGTGGGTGTGCCAGGTGCCGTGCTAATAACCACCTATATGGATTACTTAATTTCCTCCTCAATGCAACCCCTTAAAGACAATGTGGTTATTGTTCCCATTCTGCAGGTAAATTAACTCAAGTTCCAGAGATTTTTGTACCATCAGTAAGAGGTGGAGCTAAGCGACCTCTTACTGATGGTACAGACAGCTCAGGTCTGTCTGATGCCAGGGCCCTTGTGTGAGCCCTCGTGGTTTACTGCCAAGGAGAGAGGAGAAAGACCAGGAACTCCTCTGTTTACTCACAATGGCTTTCAGCTCTTACTGAACAAAAACAACTTATTTTTACTTTCTAGGGGCCAGATGATTTCTGCTGAAGATTGTGAATTTATTCAAAGGTTTGAAATGAAAAGAAGTCCCGAAGAGAAGCAAGAGATGCTTCAAACTGAAGGCAGCCAGGTGATGGATATAAACATTATATCCTGAACACTTCCCTGTGTCATTAAAAATTCTAGAAAAAACTTAGTGATTATATGATATTACATTTTCTGTAATTAAAATTTGCTAATAGCATTTGTATACTAATTTATGAAACAGAAATAATGTTATACTGAAGTTCCAATAAAATGTTGTGTTTGCAAAGGATAACAATAATTAACATTAATTTCACTTTTTTCTAGTGTGCTAAAACATTTATAAATCTGATGACTCATATCTCCAAAGAACAGACTGTTCAGTATATTCTAACTATGGTTGATGATATGCTGCAGGTAGGTGTTTTCTCTACTTACTATATTTGGTGACTCCATTTCTTGTGTACTTCACAGTAGCCACATTTTTTGTAGCTTTCACTCATAGCATTGGTTCTCTTTTAGAGTATAACATACATTTTTTAATTATGTAAGTTGTGATTTGCTAATGGACCTAAAGATGGAGATAACCACACACAGGCTATTTTTGATGTTTTTCAGGATATCAAGTAATCAATATGTATTTTTTCTCAAGATATGTCAGAGTTTTGTTGAACACCAGTGAAGTTTGGTGAATCAACAGAGGCTTTCTGGATGCTCTCTGTACTTACAGATGATGTGGCTCTTTGTTTTTCAATCAGCCAGTACATTTCAATGCTCATGTTCCAGGCCAGTGTCAGGCCCTGGAGGTTCAGTGCTTTTGTTCCTTTTGAGAACAGTTTTGCTCATCATCTGAAACTTTCCCAGTTGCATAAAGTTTCTGTCTACTGCTTTGCTGTCCCTGAACTCAGATGGTCCTTCTTTATTCATACTTTTGTATTTTATACTAGAGTCTAGGTTTAGATTGTTGGTATGTAGAGCAGTTGTTATGAGACAGCCTTTCAGCTGCTAAATCCGCCTGTCTGCACCTCTCTAGAGACTTGAAAGAAGAGTGTCAGTCCTGGTTCTTATGGAGTGTTCTTCTGTCAGTTTCCAAGGAAAAAACATTTATCGATGGCCTGCTAGTCACCGGGCACTGTGTTAACTGTTACTGGGGACACAAAGGTTAGGAAGAATGGTGCCTTCTTCCTGGGGTCATCATGTCCTTTATAGGAACCTAGGGATTTTATAATCTGAGAAAGGATCAATATCATGCCTGTCTGAAAATACTTTACTAGATACAATCTCTTGTTTTCTTGTTTGTCTCACTTAACAGACTATGCCACACATCATTACATGTCAGTTCATAGAGATCTTCCATCCATATCCTGTTCATGAGAGCTATCCACTATGGTACCCCATTAGTGGATGTACCATAGCTTAATTGTCCTCCCAAGTAATGGGTATTGTGGTTGGTCCCAAAATTTTATAATAAGAAGTAATGAAGCAGAGATCTTGAAATGACCCCAATACATAGAATGATAAATACTCAAGGTGATGGATACCCCAAATACCCTGACATGATCATTGCACATTCTATGCATGTAACAAATTATTACCTGTACCCCATAAATATGTATAATTTTATATATCAATAAAAAAGAAAAAAATAATGAAGCAAAGAATAACCTTGTGCAAATATATTTTTATATTGTGAGGAGTATAATGTGGGGGTAAAGTCTTAGAAACCAAAGTGCTGGATAAAAGGGAACTAAGTGTATAGTCTTGTTACAGTATTGCCAGATGTTCCACTTTGCACCCCCACCAGCAGTATTTGAGAAAACCTGCAACCTTGTCAACAGAGGGCATTGTCAAGCTGTTACATTTTTGCCTATCACAGTGGTTTCTGAAGTTGAACATCTTCAGATGTTCTTAAAGGTTGCTATTATATCTTTTTCCCCCTGAATTATCTATGTCTTTGCCCATTTTATTTTTTCAGAGTTTTTTTTATATATTAGGGATATATCTGTGATATATAGTGCAAATATATTCTCCCAGTTTGTCATTTACCATTTGTCTTTGGTTATGGTGTTTTTTGCATGGTAAAAAAATTTTATTTTTATTTTTTATGTAGTCTAATTTATCAAAAAAAGTTTTTATTAAAATTCAAAATCTGAATAACAGTTAGAAAGCTTTTCCTTATACCTAGGGTATAGTGGAATTCACCCATATATTTTTTCTAGTACTTGTATAGTTTTATTTTTTACAGTTATATATTTGGTTTGTTTAGAGTTGGTTCTTGTGTATTGTATAAGTTCTGTGTCTAATGTTATTCAAATGGCTGTTCAGTTGTCCTATTAAGTGATGTTTATTAAAACATCAATCTTTGCCATAGTAGTTAGAGATGCTCTCTTTAACATTAAACCTCTATGTACCTAGGCTTACTTCTGGACCTTCTGTAAAGTTATTCCGAAATGCCTGTGTATGGTGTTCCAGCACCACCCAGTTTTAATGATAAAGAATCTTATGGCCAGTTCCCTTTTTAGTTTGTTTTTTCTTCCATTATTTTCCTAGGAAAATGCATGCTGTTTCAATATGCATGCTGTTTCAATATGAAATTGTCAGCGAGCATGTCTGGATCTGTGAAAAAGTTTGTTGATATTTTTACTAAGTTTTGTTAAATTTATAAATTAGGGAGAAAAGACCTTCAGTATGATACTGAATTTTTCTATGTAAGAACAAGGAATGTCTTTCTAATTGTTAAGTGTACATTTGTATCTTTAGGAGTGTTATAATGTTTTCACAGAAAGGTTTTTAAAATTTTCTTGTTAAGCTTATGCCTGAGTATTTTATCTTCATTATTGCTATTATAAAAGTTTCTCTTCAATTTTATCTTTGAACTGGTTTGTTTATGTATATGAAAGCTATTGATTTCTATATATTCATTTTATATATTGGTACCTTAGTGAATTTGAATGAATTTTATGACTGAATTTTCCTTCTATTTATAAAAGCACAATCTGTAAACAAAAATAGCTTTATTTCTTTTCCACTTCTTATGTGTCTGATTTATTATTCTTTTCTGACTGTGTTGGCTAATTCCTCTAATACAGTGTTATATAGTAATGGAGATAGTGGGCATCCATGCCTTGTTTCTAATCTTGGTGGAAATGCCTCAGTGTTTCTTTGTAGTCTGATCTTGGCTGTACGGGTGTGTGTGTGTGTATTTAGGAAGCATCTATCAATTCTTATTTTTTGAGTGCTATTATTAATATTAGGAATAGGTGTTGAATTTTGTCAAAGGCTTTTTTTTAAGCATCTATGGAGATAATTAACTTTTTTTCCTCCTTAGATCTGTCAATGTAGTGAATTATAGTAATGGATTTTCTAATTCCGAACCAATCTTGCATTTAAGTACTGAATCCCACTTGGCTGTGGTGTATTTCCTTGAAATGATATTGAATTCTCTTTTCCATTATTTTAGTTAGGATTTTTGCATCAGTGTTTGTAAGTGCTTTATAATTTTATTTTTTCTTCACTTGATTTAATATTATACTTTACAAAAAGAATTTGGAGATTTTTCTTCATTTACTATGCTCTGCAACAATTTATGTAGCATTGGGACTATGAGGGCTTTGAAGTTTTGGTAAAATTCCCTTGTGAATATGTCTGAACTTGATGTTTTTTGGTGGGATAATTCTTTAATAGCTTTTTCTATTTCTTCTACAGAAATTGGCTATGTTAAGCTTTCTATCTCAAAGGTTGATAATTTTGGTAATCTGTATTTTCTTAGGAAATTTTTTCATTGAGAATTTCAAATTTATTTTCAGAAATGACTGCAATCTTGTGATTAAATCTTATGCTTCAGATTATTTTCTCTATTTACATAGCATGTCCCCCATGCATTTTCTTATTTTGTATATTTTTGCTTTCTCTTATTTTATTTTTAAGTTTTTTTTATTTTGAGGCAGAGTCTTGTTCTGTTGCCTGGGCTAGAGTGCCATGGCGTCAGCTTAGCTCACAGCAACCTCAAACTCCTGGGCTCTAGTGATCCTTCTGCCTCAGCCTCCCAAGTAGCTGGCATGATAGCCATGTGCCACCACATCTGGTAAATTTTCTCTATTTTTAGTAGAGATGGGGTCTCACTCTTTTTTTTGAGACAGAGTCTGGCTTTGTTGCCCAGGCTAGAGTGAGTGCCGTGGCGTCAGCCTAGCTCACAGCAACCTCAAACTCCTGGGCTCAAGCAATCCTGCTGCCTCAGCCTCCCAAGTAGCTGGGACTACAGGCATGCGCCACCATGCCCGGCTAATTTTTTCTATGTATATTAGTTGGCCAATTAATTTCTTTCTATTTATAGTAGAGACGGGGTCTCGCTCTTGCTCAGGCTGGTTTCGAACTCCTGACCTCAAGCAATCCGCCCGCCTCGGCCTCCCAGAGTGCTAGGATTACAGGTGTGAGCCACTGCGCCCGGCCGGGTCTCACTCTTGCTCAGGCTGGTCTTGAACTCCTCACCTCGAGCAATCCTCCGGCTTTGGCCTTCCAGAATGCTAGGATTACAGGCATGAGCCACTGTGCCTGGCCTTCTTATTTTATTAACTGATGTTCCCCTGATTTTTTAAAATTTTTTTCAAAGAATCAGGATTTTAATATTAATTGTATCTACAGCTTTTTTGTTCTCTACCGTAATTTCTGCTTTTGCTTTTATTGTTCTTTTGCTATTTTTTTGTTTACTTTATTCTTTTTCTAGCATTTTAAACTGGGAATTTTAATTTATTTCCATTCTTCTATTATGAAGAAATACACATTTGAAGATAAGAATTTTCCTCTGATTACTGCTTAAAATATATCCTGTAAGTTCTGATATGTAATTCAGTCCCTAAATTTTCCCTTTCATTAAAGGGTTGTTTAATATATATTTTTAAAATTTTCAGGCAGAAGTACATTAAAACATTTGTTATTGATTTCTGATTTCTACTTTATGGAATTTACTGATGCTTTATTTGTTAATTTGTATATGATCAATTTTTAAAATGTATCAGGCGTATCTGAGAAGATGTGTTTTTTCTTACAGGGTGTAAAGTTTGATATATATTCATAAAATCTACCTAACTGATTATGTTATTAATTAGGGTGAAGGCCTTCTATATTTTTATTTTTTGTCTGCTTTTTTTTGAGTCTGCTTTATCTTGTCCTAAGAGTGGTATGTTAATATCTCCTTTTAAATGCATTTCTGACTATTTCCTCTGTAATTTCCATTTTATAAAGCTGGGAGCTGTATTTGGTGCACATATATTCATTACTGTTAAATTATACTGAATTGTGGTGTTTAGCATTAAAAGTATCCCACTTAGTCATACTTAATGCATTTTGGCTTAAATTCTACTTTAATATTGGAACAGCAACCCGTGATTTCTTATCATTTCTACTTACTTATATATCTTTGCTTGTCCTTTTTATAGATGAATCAGTTTGTTTAGGTACATCTCTCAGATATAGTATAGGCTTGGGTCTTGCTTTGTGATTTGAACACTTTTTCGTTTTAATAGGTGAATTAGCCATCTACACTTATGAATATTACTAAGAAGTTTGAGCTCAACTCTGTCATACTGTATTATAACTACTGTGTGTATGTTAAATTTACAGTTGTATTCTCTTCATGGTATGTTTTGTTTGCATTTTTATTTAAAATTTGTTTTTGGCATTTAGGAATTTATCTATTTTTTCTGTTGGTTATCTTTTAATGCTGTTAATCCTTTGTTTTATTTATTAATTTTTTTATTTTTTATTTTTTTTGAGATAGGGTTTTGCTCTGTTGCCTGGGCTATAGTGCAGTGGCATCATCACAGCTCACTGCATCCTCAAACTCCTGGACTCAAGTGATCCTGGCCTCAGCCTTCCAAGTAACTGGGACTACAGGCGTGTACCCCCATGCCCAGCTAATTTTTCTACTTTTTAAAATGGGTACAGAGTCTTTTCTTGCTCAGGCTGGTCTTGAACTCCTGGCCTCAAGCAATCCTCCCACCTTGGCCTCTCAAAATGCTAGGATTACAGGCATGAGCTGTCATGCACTGCGTGGTTTGTTATTTTTAATAGTATTCTTTGGTTTGCAATAATCAATGAGCTTATTCTGCTTCTTTTCTTTTACTCATTTTTTAGTGGCAATTTTTTTTTTTTTTTTGAGACAGAGTCTTGCTTCGTTTCCCAGGCTAGAGTGAGTGCCATGGCATCAGCCTAGCTCACAGCAACCTTAAACTCCTGGGCTCAAGCAATCCTACTGCCTCAGCCTCCCGAGTAGCTGGGACTACAGGCTTGCGCCACCATGCCCGGCTAATTTTTTTCTATATATGTTAGTTGGCCAATTAATTTCTTTCCATTTATAGTAGAGACGGGGTCTCGCTCTTGCTCAGGCTGGTTTTGAACTCCTGACGTTGAGCAATCCTCCTGCCTCAGCCTCCCAGAGTGCCAGGATTACAGGTGTGAGCCACCACCTGGCCCAGTGGCAATTTTTTTACTTTGTCAGAACATATAACATTTATATATTATTATTCTACACTTGTTCCTGCCTTTGTTTTGTTATGTTAAATTTTCACCCTGCTCCTTTTGCTGAAGTTTTGCCAAGGGTCATCTGCTAGTAGATTTCACAAGTGGAATACTTGTAGGTGCAGCATTCTCTAAATTTCGTATTAATGGTTTTTTTTTTTTTCCTTTTCCTCTGTAGTCTTCATATTTAAACTAAAGCTTAGCTTAGAGAATCCTTGGTTTACAGTTCTTTGAAGTTTGAATTTGTTCTCTATTGAGCACCTTATAATTTAGTGTTAATTTTTGAGTCTACTTTGTTCTTTGAGTTCAGGAAAGGAAAGAAATCAACTCTGGTTTATTATTATTATTATTTTCCCTTTTTAGGGGAGAATATTTTGGCTTTGTTTTTTAATTTCTGATTCAAGGTGGTTTTTCATTTCTCCAAATATTTATTTGAAGACATTTAATTCAGTGTGGATCATTATGTTACAATATTTTTTGTTACATCATTTTTTTGGGTGGGGAGGAATTTCATCACCTGAGATAATTTAATTTGTGTCTTTGAATTTCTTGTTATGGTAGCTTTGTATAATAAATTTAGGCTGCTTTCACCTATTCATATCATGGATTTGGGCAGTTTACAAAATTCCTAGCAAGGAGCACCCTATTCTCTTTTTGTAGCGAGGTACAGTTTCTTTAATGGATGACTTTCTTTTGGCAGGGGGCAGATTATATATCCTATTATTTTTATTTTATTTTATTTTATTTCATTATATTTGATATTTCATTCTCATTTTGTGTATTGCAGGACCCTAAATTTCCCCCTTTTGTTTCTTTTTCTTTTTCTCTTTACCACCCAGTCTCCTAAAGATGCTTTTCACTCTCTTATTATCTTGTTGTCTCCCAGAAGTGATTCCTTTCTGTGACTGCTCTCTACTTCCTGTAGTCAGTGCTCTGGTCTACCAGGAGTCTTTTTCAGTTCCTGCACAACTAGGGTATATTTTATTTTCTGATGGTGATTGTAGATCAACTTAGGGACCTCTTCTTGTGCCCATATTCTTCCTTCTACACACATTTTCCACAAGTACCTTACCATTCACAAAAGCTTGAGGAAGGAGTGTGAGGGATAGCTTTGCTGGGATTTGGCATTTATATTTTTATGGTTATTTAGAATGGATTCTCTGTCTTCCTGTAATTCTGATGGCATGGGTTTTGTATAGTTTTATTTGTTATTTTTGTCAAACTGTATTTAGGAAGGATCAGTGGAGAGATTCAGATTTAGGCAGCTGATATTGTCCTCAGCTACCAATTCAATATATTTTAACAATTGATTTTATTTGCAAAATTTTAGTTACATTGAGAAATCTGCATATATCTTTACCATTTGATTCCTTGTCCTATTTAGAAATATTATGATTCAAAAGTATTTCCTACTTTTAATCCTATTACTTCATTCTTATCACTTCTGAACAGAATACTTTTGGACAGAATCGTTTATTTTTTCTTGTTTAGTTTTTAGTACATAATTTTGAGAGTTAAATTGTTTTCTGTGCCTGGGTATCACAGTAATTGGTAAGTGTACCTGACTAGAAGGACTTTACCCTTGTTTTCTTAAAGGTTTGCAACCTGAGTTCCTCATCAGTGAAGTAATGGTAGTCTACCTGAATTTTGAGTTCTTTGATAAAGTCATTATCATAACTGTTTCAATTGTTATTCTAAACAATTATGACTCTTTATTTAAGGAAATTGTGATAGATTCCTCAAATAGGTAACTGTTAGCACAGACCAATATTAAAACCAATGTATTTAAAAAGAATTAAATGTTGATCTGACAATTGAAGTTTTTGTTTATGTGATTATTTGCGATTTTTATCGAGTATTGGTATTTAGTGACTGTGTTCACTTAATGAAACAGAATGTAGATTTCAGCCAGAGATATTAAGAGAAAATTTAGGTGAGAGGTGAAGTTTTAATGACATTTTGATTCAGTCTTACTCAGATCCTATATCTGCCTGCTTGTGTTATATGTTGGGGTTTATTTTTTTTCTGTCATTTATCTGTCCTGAGTTTTTCTATCATGATATGCTAAGAAGTAATATTAAACATTTGAGATTTCTCTAATTCCCTGTTTCCCATGCCTGTTTGTTAGTGGTTTGAGGTGCTTCCTGCTGATCCTTAATCTAGACCTAATTTGTGATCTTTCTGTACCCACTCCTGATTTCAATTTCCTTTGTGTGGCAGGCAGGGTGGCACACTTGGCGTGGGTAGAGGTGTCAGTGTGTCTTTGGGAACAGCAAGTCAGAGGTGCAGGCTGAGAAGAAATGTAATTTTTAGTCCCACACCTTGTGACCAAAATAATTATAATTATTAAAGTTGATTTTATTTGTAAAATACCTGTCCCTACCACTGTCCCCAGCCCATGCCCTGTAATGATGACAGAGAGACAAACCACACACACACACACACACACACACACACACACACACACACACTGAAAAAAGAATGCACACTGATGGGACATAAAACGAAAGGTTGACAAGTGGTGTACAATTATAAATTCTTTAGTAAAATTTATTCTCATGAGTGATATCATTTCTTTTCTTTTTTAGGAAAATCACCAGCGTGTTAGCATTTTCTTTGACTATGCGAAACGTAGCAAGAATACTGCGTGGCCTTATTTTCTGCCCATGTTGAATCGCCAGGATCCTTTTACTGTTCATATGGTAAATTTTGAATTGATCACATTCTGTCTTTTTTTAATATCACATAAGAAGGAGATTTATGTCTGAAAATTATTTTATTATTTTTAAATTGATAGATAAAATTGTGTTCACATTCTGATTTAGGTAAGAAACAAACCTGGGCATTTTATGACGTGGTAACATGTCCATTTGCATAGGACACAAGTTTTCTCAATTGGTATTCAGTGAAGAGGGGACATTGGGAGTTAGAAGGACATAGGGACATATGATTTAGGGACATAGGACTATATCGAAATGAGTTCATTAGCATCAAAGCCTGTGGTGAATTCACATGTGCAAACAGCTCTAGATTGTCTGTAGTAGGATCAAGGACATTTTATTGTAGAAAAATTAAAGTTTTCTTTGAAGCAGCTACTGTCTTCCATTTTTATTTTAATTAAGTAATTGCTTAGTTGTCTTTTAATATCTTAAACACACTCTTGTTTTAAACTTAGCCTGAAGGAGTACATTTGGAAGCCCTAATACTGACTAATCTTTCCTGGAGTGTGGAGAAGTCCTGAGAGCAGGGTTGAGAGAATAAACCTCTGTAAAAAACAAGCTGTCTGTATTTTCAGCGGGGAGTGGGCTGCAGGTGTATGGTGGATGGCGGGAGCTCCAGAAGTTGCTTGTTTCAGTAAATGTTTTTAGAATTTTCAAATCAAGGACCATTGTCAATGAAACATTTTTGAGCATTTTTTTTTTTCTCTCTGTTCCTCCCTCCTTCCCTCCCCTTCCACATCTAATCTATTTTCATTTATGTATTAGTGTATTCATTGTCACATACATTATAAAACATATATATGAAGAGAAATTAAGGAGGACTCTTGAAATAAACTGTATTTTAAAGAATACTTTTAAAAAAGCTGGTAATAAGGTGAGGTGTCTTGGCTCACACCACTCTGGGAGGCTGAGGGGGAGGATCACTTGAAGTCAGGAGTTCAAGACTAGCCTGAGCAAGACCCCATCTCTACAAAAAGTAGAAAAATTAGCTGGGCATGATGGTGCATACCTGTAGTTCCAGCTACTTAGGAGACTGAGGCAGGAGGATTGCTCGAGCCTGGGAGCTTCAGATTACAGTGAGCTGTGATGATGCCACCGCACTCTAGCCAGGGGTGACAGAGCGAGAGTGCGTCTCAAAAAATAAAAATAAGAAAATACTAATATATTTTCTTCTTTCAAATTGTAGAAGCTTGTTTTCACTGTTTGGTTTAAATTTTTTCCTAGTGTTATAATAAAATTGACAAGTATGTTATAGAACAAATATGTATGTAGAGCAAGTTTCATTATTAATAATTGTGCAGCCAAATCCACGTTAACTTCTTGAATACTTTGATTACTTTTGGCCAGTCTTTCTAAGTTTGAGGACTGTCATTGGTCTACTACATGCCAATGTAGAGCTTATGCTGGGAGTAGAAATGTCAGGTCTCTTTTTCCATTCCTAACAGAGTTCCTAACAGTTCCTAACTTTGCTAGGAATCCTTTTAAGTCAGTTGTCTATTTTGTGAAAGTTAGATCAATTTAAACTAGATATCATGTCTATAAATCCACTTAGCTGGACACTCAAAAATATCAGTGTGTCACAACTCAGTGAGTAAGTGAAGGTGTCCTTGTTAGCCCCTGTGTTATACAGTTCCAAATACATCAGGACACTGGAATATCTGGCATTTTGACCTTGGAAGTGCACCTCTGTCAGTCTGGTTTAGCTATATTCAAATAAGATATTTGTAAGAACAAACATCAGTCTATAAGCACCAGAAATAAATTATTTGGGGGTTAGCTAGCCTAGCTCTTTCATTCTCTGGTAGGATTAATTATTGCTGAATAATTGGAGTTTTAAGATAGTGATTTGCATTCAGAAAGTACTGAAAAAATGTTTATTTAATCGCATTTGTGTGTGGGAAAGTAGTATTTTATATTGCCTATTTAATAAAAAAATTAATGATTAGTTTTATAACTTGAGAAAAGTGGAGAAATCTTTGAGGAGAAAAGGGTATTTGTTTATGTTGTGAGAGAAATGACTGTTTAATACCTAGGATGTATATTATACAAAGGTATGGATTTTTAAGTATTAGAGCTCACAGTGGGCTTGGAATGAGTGAGGGAGAGGCTGGCAATTTGCTGTAGAGATTGCTTATAACTTTGGCAAGTGATTTGGTGAAAGTCTGCTTCTAAGAAAGATTTTTGTGTTCTTTTGTTTTTCTTGGTGATATAATGAAGTCCAATTTTACTTTTGAAACTCAGAATAATCAGGGAAATGTCAAGAGATTCTTAAAACACAGCTAGTTTTGGTTCACTTTAATTGAAATATTTAAAAATACATTTTGAACGTTTATATTTCAAAATATAACTATTATTTTGGAGGAGTTGAGTGTTACAGAAATCATTTAGTAGAATGGCTACAAGTTATTTTTAAGGTATATGATGTGATTTTTAGAATCAGTAAAGTATTCAGATGTATTTCTTATTTGTTTTCAGGCAGCAAGAATTATTGCCAAGTTAGCAGCTTGGGGAAAAGAATTGATGGAAGGCAGTGACTTAAATTACTATTTCAATTGGATAAAAACTCAGCTGAGTTCACAGGTAAACAAAATTTCTTTTAGTCTCTCTGAAAGGAATACAACATCCATGTTCTCTTAATCTACTTATAGTAAATATGTTAAATTACAAAAACTGTTGTATTAAAATAATGCCATTTCAAATTTGGTAAGTAAACCAAACTACTTAAGGTATGGTAGTGTGCTTTGCCCTTCTTTCTTTGACTTGCTTCAATTCAAACCTTTCTGTCTTTTCTGCTGCTTGGTGTTTTCCACTTGCTCTTTTTAGGGGTCAAAGGTGTATCTTCCTTTTAGGTGGCTGCCAAGATTATACAGGTCGGAGAATTGGCAGCATCTGCAGAACTCCAAAGAGCAAGCCCATGTCAGGGTCATGATACAGGAACACAAATGGTACAGCGGGAGTGCGCATGCAGGCCAGCTTCGGGCTGAGAGCCTTCCCATGGCAGCTCCTTTGTCTGCCTCAAGATTGGGAATCACCAAGATTTGTGTGAGAAATCTTGGTTTTGGGAGAGCTTTCTGAAAGTTTCTAGTGAGGTCTTTTATGCCCTTTTGGTCACATAACCTAGCCAAGCCGTCTAACCGGTTATACCAATAAACAAACTGGTCTTGACTGCTGCCAGAGGAGTTTCAGCTGCAAACAGCACATTAGGATCATTAGTCAATCTGCTTGTCCTTGTCTGGCAGGGTCGATACCAGGCTTCCAGGAGCCCCTGGGGGAGCCCGGAGCTGCTGGTCCAGCTGCCAGATGACTGACTCCTACTGGGGTTTGTCCTCGTGATTTCACAGTTTCATTGTGGGATCGAAGAGTTAGGGCTAAAGTGAAGCATGAGACCTGTTTATTGGTTGTCTTGGTTGCTTCTGGGCCTCTATAGCTGTACTTCTCCATGCAGAAAAATAGCTTGCAGGTGTAATGGCTGGAAAAATGACAAGTTTTTGCTTTTTGTCTTCATGTTTCCTCAGATCAGTGTAAAAGATAGGACACTAATGAAAGTTCTGTGGAGTGTCTTTTAGGCTTTCAGTGATGAAGTGTTAGGTGGTAAGGGGGAGGTTTGGTGGGAATGATGCTCAGAAAAGGAGAGAAATAAAGATGGAGGAGGAGTCTTCTGGGGATGAAAGGTAGAAGAGAATGAGATTGTGTTGTGGGGGTGGGTGGCATGGAGGAATGGGACCAGGAGAAATAATACTGGTAGGTTATTAGATTACAAATTAAGTAGTAATTTAGATTTCAGGTGACTTTATTGTAATAGATTTTAATTTGAGGCATAAGAGAGACACCATGATATTTTGCTTAGTTATACATTTTGTCTTATCATTGCCTGCCTGTTTTTGGGAGCGTAATTGCTATCTATGTTTGGGTAGAGATTTTAGTGTCTTGAACAAAATTAAATCTTTTTTATGTCAATAGCATCAATTTTAACCATTTTGGGAGGCTTAGTTTTAAAAAGTATGTTTATAAAAGCCACCAATTTGCAGATTTTGTGAGGTATTTAAAAAACTGGGTATTTAAACCATGAAAAAAATAGGTGTGTGAAAATGAGATTTTAAATTTCTAAATGTAGTATATAATTTGGAGTCAGAATGCTTAGTTAAATATGATACCCATCGTTTTTCCTACTTTGAAATGATCTGTTCCTTTAAACTTTATTCCGCTTTCATGTTAGCTTTTGAGTATAGTGGTAATCAGGCTCTATTATAGCTGAATTCATAAAAGAAAAATTGGTAGGGAAGGATGTATGCTGTAGTTTGCTACTAGCTTTTTGGGCAATTTTACCTTAGACTTTTCCTCGTAGGAATAACATTTATAGTGTGCCTCATAGGTGATTTGTCACTTTCGGAATGATTAACTGTGGTTGTAATCACATACAACAATTGAGGGGAAATATTTCTCTATTCACTGGTGGAAGCAAATACTTCAGTATTTATAACAGTTTTCATTAGAATTGAGGTTTCTGGTATTAGATAAATACTCTTCAAAACATTTTCTGTATCTTTCTAATGCAGTCTTTTTATCGCAGACTCTTTGGCTTTAAGTTGTGGTTTCTACTTTGCAAGTCCTGCTACTGCAGGGTACTGCCTAGGGCACCTGGCACAGTCTGGCTTTGCTTCCCAGAGTCCGGTCACTGCTTCTGCTTGGCTCTCATGGCACTGTCTCTCTTGCTGTGGGCAGATACTTCTTCTGTACCCCTCAATCAGGATTAAATTGCAGACTCCTTGTTTAAAAAAAGTGACATGGAATTATTTTTGATTTTATTTGCTATTTTGCTCCAATGTCATGTGATAGTGCTTTATCTGGAGGTCTGTTTTTGTCTATCATAAGTGTTTTCTCCCTCATGAAAAGGACCACAATTTCATGATTCTAATAGAAATAAACTCTCAAAAGTCCAAGTTTGGCTATTTTATTCTTTTACCTTATTATTATTATCTTTAGAAACTTTTTGGGTAGTGTAGAGCATTGTACTTGGGTTATAGGATCTCATGCCTGACACTTAGTAGATAATAGTTATTGAATAAAACAAAATGAAAGTTTCCTTTCAGAGATTATCACTTTTTTCTTGCACTTTCAGCCTCTGACTTTCTGCCTTAACTTTTCTTTGGTCATTTCTGTGTAACATTTGAGATTTTGATTGTCATTATAACTTGTTAGCATTGCTGTGGATAACCCCATTTTAAGTTTCATAATCTGATACGGTATCTTCCTATCACCAGGCACCTATTTTGAAAAGCTTTGCCACAGAATATAGTATAGATAGTTCAGTTTAAGGTAGACACCTTATTGGAAAACAATTCAGTAAGTAAATCCTGAGGCTTGGAAATGTGCACTAGCTTCACCTATGAAATTTAGTTGGAACTTAATATTCAGTTTATTATTATTCCATTTTTAGTAATTTATTGATGAAAATATTACCTGGAAGAACATAATGACATGTAGAATATTTTATGTCATCCCCATGCTTTTGCTTAGTAGGATTAGGGGAAAAAATTATGAAGAAAAAATTATTAACAAGAAGTAGAGAAAAAAATTTGCTTAGCTCCCTTTTGTAAGCTGATAAATTAGGATAAAATTAAAAACAAAACTAAGTAATAAGTTATTTATTTCATAATAGAAACTACGTGGTAGCGGTGTTGCTGTTGAAACAGGAACAGTCTCTTCAAACGATGTAAGTATATTACTTCTGAATTCACTGGCCTCCTAACACCCTGAAAATAAATTATTTTGAGTCATGGACATTTAAGATTTTGAAGGTGTTTACTAGTTCCCAGACTGTAAATCCATGGATTTGCTATGTCACCTTCAGTTAGGTTAATTGTATTGCAAAACTATATAAATATTTGTGGTCTGTGGTGATCACTTTTTCTGTGGTAGACATGAGACTTATTCTTCTCTGTTACTCTTTTATTTAGGGTCCTTTTTATTTTTATCTTTATTTTTTTTTTGAGACAGAGCCTTACTCTGTTGCCTGAGTGCCATGTCGTCAACCTAGCTCACAGCAACCTCAAACTCTTGGGCTCAAGCAATCCTACTGCCTCAGCCTCCCAAGTAGCTGGGACTACAGGCATGCGCCACCATGCCTGGCTAATTTTTTCTATATATATATTTTTAGTTGGCCAATTAATTTCTTTCTGTTTTTAGTAGAGACGGGGTCTTGCTCTTGCTCAGGCTGGTATCGAAATCCTGAGCTCAAACAATCCACCCGCCTCAGCCTCCCAGAGTGCTAGGATTACAGGCATGAGCCACTGCACCCGGCCTCTTTAGGCCCCTTTTTAATCAAAGCAAGCATCTGAATTCAGATGCACAACTGGAGGGAATAATCATAGTTTTTCTTTTCAAACTTCAGTTGTCTGAGAAACTATCTAATATCTGTGTAATCCATAGGTAAATAATACATCAAACAATTGAAAGAAATTCAGTTATCTGATGGTACTAAAACTCGCTGCTGCACTATGCAGTTCAACGTTTTATGTGGGGCTATGTTGTGGCCAACCCCCACATCCCTCCCTTTTTTCTTCTTTGATCAATCTCTCCCCACATTTTTGTAGTGTCAAAAGGTTAAAGGTTAAAACTAATCATGACTGTCCAAGTTCCTTTCTTGGCTAAAGTTATCTTTCCCATTTGCAAATGACTTAACTTTGCTATACTCTTGGAGTAGCTTAAAAACTGGAAGTAAATTTGGACAAGTAGTGATAGGCACGATTGGAGCCAGTTGGGAGAAAGATAGGAAAAAAAGAGAAATGTAGGTGAGGTACATCCAACTTCATTTGTTGGAAATATTTCTGGGATATCTCTGGAAAACATTTTAGAGGGTAGTGTCTGTAACCTGCCTATAAGATTTAAATGAAGCTCTGTAGGAGCCATGTAATATCCATATTGGTTACTAGTCTTCCCATAGTCTGAATGGAACATACTTGTATGTATGTCCTAAGATCATAGATGGCAGCAGATTCCATTTTCAAAGCCAAGAGCTGGGCTTCTTTTGGGGCATGAATTAAAGGCTTTGAAGAATACTATTTGGGGCCAGAAGATGGCCATTAGCCTTCTGAAGTGGAATCAGAACAAGGTGTAGAACTGGATGAACCATCTTGGGGTCAGGATGGGGAAGAGAAGTGATAGTGGGTAGGAAATCTAGGTATTCAGTCAGAAGCAGATGTTTACATTGGGAATCTTTATTTTATGTGGCTTGAATCTCTACTAGTTTGAAATTTGAAAAATTGTTTAACCTTGTGCATTTTAGGCTTATTGGTAGATTTTTAAAAAAGATGTTTTCAGAATCATTTGTCTTATAAACTTAAGTGGTTGTTAAAGTGTTTATAAGTCATTAAAGCTTAAATAAGCAAGTGCAAGCTCTGCTGACATGACATTCTTATTTTGCTGTTTTCTGTACAGTGTATTGGAAAGACAAAACTGATTAATCGAACTGGCAGTGCGTTAGTTTGGTGGCTTATTTGGTAGATTCATACACATATATCCTAAGTGGAAATTAGCATCAGGAGTATTGTAAGAACAGGATGGCCTTTGATTTTCCTTTTGGATCCTCTTAATGCCCCTCAAACCTGGACATCTTCTCAGATTCTTCCTGAAGGCTCTTACTCTTTCGGACAGCTATCCACTTGAAAAGCGACTCTATGAGTTAGAATAGGTTGTCAGCCCTTCCTTTGATACTGTTTTTTTTTTTTTTTTTTTTTTTTTAAATTTTCAGAATCTAATTTAAGTCATTTGGTAAGACTATAAACCAAAGAAAATAAAAGATGCCAAAGACAAGAGGAGTATACACCAACCAATAACAGGTTTCATTTTCTCCTAAGAAAATAGTGCTTAGTAAGATTTAAAAAGAGAAAGAGGCAATTCATTTTGATCCTGTGGCAATACTTTGAAGCTTACTTTTTGACCTAGTCAATTTTACATTTCCAGATGCTATGAAAAGCAGTGTATGCAGAAAGCAACACCAATGGGGATTCGAGTATTTCATTTTACTGACTGTAGTGATGATTTGGATCTTACTTTTTCTTAAAGCATCTTTTAAAGAATTCTTCAAGCTGTCTGGAGAATGCTGGCTTACAGAATTAAGCAGTAGATCTGCATGGGTTGTTAGAAGAGGTTGTAGTTGATTGATGTTGCTGAGAACTTCTTTTGCCTTGGCTGTGTTTTCAGGTGAACAGTAAATAAACTGGTACCCAATATTTCTTCTTCCCATTTCAAATCTATGGAGTAGTTTTTGAAGACCACCATTCTTAAATCCCAGAAAATGGGATTTAAGAAAATGGGCTGCTGGGGCTCTCACAGTGACGACTTCATAGAGAGCATCTTGCGAGTGAGGGCTCTGTGTGTGCATTCTTTGCAAATGTAGATTTACTAGAAAAAATTCTAATGTTTTCTCTCCTTTGTTGCTGCTTGATTTGAAAGAGGACCCTGTTTCTTTGCTAAGTTCTGTCAGAATATCTTTATACATACTCACCAATCACAGTGAGTAAGGACATGTTTTTTGTAGATTGACCCCGTGTGGAGAAAGTTTACCAAGTTCTTTTAGCTCCCAGTTTCTACACAAATCTTCTTTTATGTGAGGGGAAATCAATTCCTTAGGAATATGAAAAGAAAGTGCTCTCTGACGTCTGTTCCTGGATTTTTATCCACTTGTTATCTATCATGTGGGAAATCTATATAATTTACACACTGGGTTCTTAAACACTGTATTCAAAAAAGGTGACATTTCTGGGGCTGTACATTCACAAACGAGTGCACACTTTTGTCCCTGCACATCTGTTGCTATATGGTCGGCTTCCCCATCCTCAGTCTCCCCCATCTTTACAACACTGACTTTTGTGGTGCCAATCATTTTGCCACCACCTGAAGTTCTTAGGCTCAGGGCCAGGAGTTGCTGCTTTGACTTCAGTAGCTCCCCCACTTTAAAACTGGCCTAGCTTAAGAAGCTTTGCCCACCTTCTGGCAGGGGATCCTCATGTTCAGGTAGGACACTGGTTTGAATGTTTCGCAGTTTGTTATAAAGGATATTACAAAGGATTCAAATGAAGAGATGCGTAGGGCAAGGTATGGGGGAAGGGTGTGGAGCTTCTGTGCCCTCCCTGGGTGCACTACCCTCCAGGAACCTCCATGTGTTCAGCTATCTTGAAGCTCCTGATACGTGTATTTTCATAGGGGAATCTTAATCTGGCAGCTGATGTTTACTTAGCACTCACTACGTGTCTGGCACTGTCTCACTCATTTTACATATATTAATACATCTCCTTGATTATTTACACTCCTTCTTGTGTGGGTCATAGCATTAGCTATGTTTCATGGATGAGTAATGAGGCCAAGCTGAAGAGCATGCCAGCCCGCCCAAGGTCACACAGCTAATGAGTGGCAGAGACTCCAAAGGAATGAATTACATAGAGAATTACTTTTGAGGCAGCTGAACTGGAATTGCATCTTCAGGCATTCCTCAAGTCACATTGCCTGCTCAGACTTTTTAATATATGGATGTTGTATTTTAAAATCCTTTTTTTCCCAGAGTAGGGAAAGCAGTTTAGTAAACTGCATTACCTGTTATTGCCACTTGATGTCAGTATAAAACAAACAAAAAAGTTTTATACTACAAAATGAGAAACAAACATGATTCAACAGAATTTAAAATGGCAACAGAAGCATCATCTATCTTAAGTTATAAATGAATCATTACATTTTAATCTAAATGATTGTACATAAATGGAATTTCCTTAAAATGTATTATTTTGTTTCTCTAATTGTGGACATAATAGACTACATCAAACAATATGTACTTACCTTAAAATTGTTCAGTTCTTTACTGGGTCTGCTTTATTTTTGTTTTGTTTTTTGAGGCACCAGGGCTAGAGTGCAGTGGCCCAGTCATAGCTCACTACAATGTCAAACTCCTGGGCTCAACTGATCCTCCTGCCTCATTCTTCTGAGTAGCTGGGATTATAGGTGTGTGCCACCAACACCTGGCTGATTTTTCATAGAGATAGGGGTCTCACTATGTACTCAGGCTAGTCTTGAACTCCTGGCCATAAGCAATCCTCCCACCTTGGCCTCACAGACTGCTAGGATTATTGGCCGAGTGTGGTGGCTCACTCCTATAATCCTGGCACTTTGGGAGGTTGAGGTATGGGATGATTGCTTGAAGCCAGGAGTTTGAGACCATAGTGCCAGGATTACAGGTGTGAGCCACTGTGCCCAGTTTGGTTCTTGAATGTGAATTATAAATCTTCTCTTCTGAGGAAACAGCACAGCCTTGGAAGTGGATTGTTGTGTTGATGCCCTGATCCCTCACAAACTTCACAAGATTTAGAAAGAATCTGGGAATTTCTGTTTGTTTTTTTCCTTGCTTTCCTTTTTCCTCTGCCTAGCTTCATTTGTGTAGTACACATATGCTAGAGAGTGAGATGACTCCTAGCTCCTGTATTTATTTGTGTCCTATTTTCTGGCTATTTTTGTTGCAGACTCAGTCTAGCATTAATTGCTAGATGGACATTGTTTCACTGGCAGTAGGTGACTTGGTTAAATTGTCAGGTTCTCCTTGTTTGTTTTGTCTTGCTTCTCAATGTTCTGCAATAGTTCTGTCCAGTAGAACTCCCTGCGATGTTAGAAATGTTCTGTATATCCACACTGTCCATTATGGCAGCTCCTGGCCACGTGGCTCTGGAATTCTTAGAAATGTGGCTAATGTGAGTGAGGAAGTAAATTTTCAATTTTATTTAGTTTTTAAAAATAGTTTTGTTAAATATATTTTACATCCCATAAAATTCATTCATTTGTAGTTTAGTAGTTTTTAATGTTTAGAGTGTGCAACCATTCCCATCATACTCTAACTTTATAATGTTTCAACCTCCCTCCCAAAAAAACCAACCCTGTGCTCATTAGCAGTCTTCCTCATTCCTGTTGTCCCTTCCCACCCCCTGGCAACCAGTAATCTACTTTCTGTCTCTGGACTTGCCTTTTTTGGACATTTCATATAAATGAAATCATATGCATGGTCTTCTGTGACTGGCTTATTTCATTTAGCATAATATTTTCAAGATTTATCCATGTTTTAGTAAGTATTAACAGCATTTTTGAAAGAGAAGGGGGAAGAAAAAAACTTTTCTTGCTTTGGGCCAAATTTCTTACATTGTTTTTGTGACAGTTCTAATATCCTTGTTAATGGGAGGTGAATTTTACTGCTTTGGCTTTTTTTTAAATTTATGGCTATTCTGATGTGATACTTGTCTTCCAGAAGAGGTGGAGAACTTTCTTGAGTTAGTTCTTTACTACTTTGTTGATAAGTCCATCATAAATGCTATTTGGGCAGAAGTCAGTAGGCTATGTCAGTAATTCACATAGTGTAGGCCTGTTCTTTAACTGCAGTCTGCTCTAGCTCATGAGATGTGAAGTCTGTGGGGACCTAAAGTAACTCACAGTCAAATTACAAACAGTCCCTGGACTTAACGGTGGTTCAATGCACGATTTTTCGACTTTACAATGGTGTGAAAGCAATGTGCATTCAGTAGGAACAGTACTTTGAGCACCTATACAACAGTTCTGTTTTTCATTTTCAAGTAGGGTATTCAATAAATTATGTAAGATATTCTTTTAATACACTTTATTAGAAAATAGGCTTTGTGTTAGATGATTTTGCCCAACTGTAGGCTAATGTAAGTGTTCTGAGCACTTTGAAGGTAGGCTAGGCTATGCTAGGATGCTTTGTTGTTAAGTGTAGTAAATGCATTTTTGACTTAAGATATTTTCAATTTACTATAGGTTTATTGGGACAACCCCATCTTAAATCATGGAGCATCTGTACATGTTTTTTTTGTGTGTAAGTTTTGATAGTATTGTTATTTACCTAAAGCAATTCTTTTTCATTGTCCTTTTATCTTTTTTACAAAGTGAGTACTTTTCAAACATTGGGAATCTTTAAAATATATGCACAGAATGAATGTTAAGAAAAGGAGGAAAGATAAGAACCTATGACTTTTGTTTTTCTGGTGAGATTTTTGGAAGGATTGCCTGGAGATATATTCTGGCAGTGCAAAAGAAAATTAAATGGTATTTAAGTACAAGACTTTCTTTTATATGTCATTTTCAGAGTATAGCACTGATAACAATAATAAGATAACTTAATACTATGTATTTATTAGCTGGGAAGTTGTGTACAAAGCTATAATTTATAAAGTCAATCATGTTTTCTTAGTTATGCAGCAATAATTTTTCCCTATAATAAAGATTCCCAGTAGCCATGTTATTAATTATAATACCTGATTAAACACATTAGATGAAAGCAGTACTTGAAGAAGATTTATAATTTTTTAAACTAACAGTGAAATTATGTTTTTGTAGGACTGTAACTTAATTCAGTTTAGGTATTTTATAAATATTGACTTGAGGATCTCTTTTTTTTTTTTTATATTTCAGCATATTATGGGGGTACAAATTTTAAGAGGATCTCTTTTAATAAGCCAACTTTAAGAGGATTCTTGGGGTGAATATATTTTAGTTCCTGAATATCAGGAATGATAATATTATACCTTACAGTTGTTTAATGTTTTATAGAAACTGATTTCAGTTTCATAATAGTTTTTTTGTTTGTTTTTTTGGTTTGGTAGAGCTGGTATTATTTTCCTTTGCTAATGAGAAAACAGTTTGAAGAGGTTAAGTGATTTGTCCAGTGTAATGTGGCCAGACTTCTGATTTCTGTCCCAGTGTTTGCTCCCTTCTTCCCTCCTTCCCTTTCTTTTGTCTTTTTCTTACTTTTTAAATTATGCCATCACTTACATAAAGTGCAGAGGTGTTAAATGTTCAGCAGGATCAATTTATATTTCATGGTTCCTCCTACTGCCTTCACCTCAACTCCTGAGGAGATTATCATTATTATGATGATGTCTATTACCATAGATTAGTGTTGTCTGATCTGGAACTCTAGAAATGGAATCATATATAGTATGAACTCTTATGTGTCTGGATTCTCTTGCTAAATATTGTGTCTGTGAAATTCAAATTGCATTTAGCAGTAATTCTTTTTCATTGCAATGTAGTATTTCATTATATGAGTATTAACCATTCTCTTCATTGATGGATATTTGGGTTGCTTCTAGTTTTTGACCACTGTGAATAATCTTGTTGTGAACATTCTTGTACATGTCTTTTGGCAGATGTATACACTTTTGTCTGGGTAATTTTAGAATTTTAGAATGAAATTGCTTGGTAATGGGATATATATGAATTTAGTTATAGTAGATATTACCCATTTCCTAAACCAGTTTGTGTACCCCGCAACAAAGTATGAGAATTTATTCTAATTCTCTACTGACACTTGATATTGTCCTGTGTTATTTTTTAAGTGAATGTCTATCATAGCAACCAAACTCACATGTACATACACATGCACATTCACCTTTTAGTTCTGAGAGAAAAGAGTTATTTAATAGTTATGAAACATTAAATACTTTTGGAACTGTTTATCAGCATCCTTCCATTTCATGTAAAACTGATTTATGGTACTTAGTTTAGTCAATTATTTGTTTGAAAAGTTAATCTTGGTGCTTCACTGATATCAACATTACTGTGCATTTTTACTATCTGTGAAACAGAGATGCCTTTTACTGCAGTGCATTCTTGGTTTCTCAAGGGCTGACAATTCCAAAATTTAGATGAACATATCTTTACTCTTTTTCATTTAGTTTGCACTTAAATCCTAGTGTTTTGAAGATGAACATTGAAAATTTGTAAACATTTTTATTATATAACATTAGTTTTCTTGAATTACTTTGTAATTCTACAGAATATGGATCTCTGAGAACAAATTCACCAAAGGTGTATTTTGTCAGTTGCCATTTTCCCTATGATGTGATTATTCCACTATATATACTAAGAGTTTGCATTTTCAGTAACTTTGGAGAATTTATCTAAATGATATTCTTTTAAATGTGTTGAGAAATAAGTGTTTTTTCTGTATCGTTGAGATTTGCTAAACAGAAAGTGCATGCTGTGGGCAGCTTCTCTGCCCAGGATATGTGGCACAGTTCTAAGAACAGTAGCTTAGGCATGAAGAGAGTTGATTTCTAGTGTCAATTTAAGATTTACTCACTATTTTAATTTCAACAAATTATCTCACCTTTTTAAGCCTTGGGTTTCTTATCTGAAAAAATGAGAATCATAATAATGAGCTGCTGATATCATTAAAAGGGGACATTTTTATTTCCCTTTTTAAATTTTCATTTGAACTTTAAAAAGTACTTCATTAATATATGCATGTTAATAAATTGTCTTTGTGAAAAGTAGGTTTTTTTTCCTTTTTTTGACAGATTTTTTGGTAGAAAGGTTGAAAAATCCATATGATTGCAGAAAAAACAGAAAAACTTTACAATAAAGAAGAACTAGTTATGGTTGAATAACATTAAAGCCCAAAGAAATATTATTCAGGAAACAATACATTGGGCATCTAAAACTTTTTTTATGTGAATGTATTTTTGTTATGTTAGTCCATTTATAGGCAGTACTTTGTCACTGGAGAAGTGAATTACTTTAGCAATTTAAATTTAAGCTATTATCTGGCTAAATGAGCTTTTATACCATAAATATTTCCTAGTAAAATAAGGTGACTTAGGATAAGCTAAAAATTGATGAGCAATTTTTACTAGTTCTGAAATTGAGATGACTTAAATTAAAAAAAAAAAATTAGGTTGGTTTTATGAAGTCTATAATTGCTTATTTTTTTTATTTCAGCATATTATGGGGGTACAAATGTTAAGGTTATGTATATTGCCCATGCTCCCCCTCCTCCCTCGAGTCAGAGCTTCAAACGTGACCATCCCCCAAACGTTGCACATCTCACTCATTATGTTTGTATATACCCATCCCCTTCTCCCCCCTCCCACCTGCGCAACACCCGATAAATGTTATTCCTATATGTCCACTTAGGTGTTGATCCAATAATACCAATTTGCTGGTGAGTACATGTGGTGCTTGTTTTTCCATTCTTGAGATCTTAGTAGAATGGGTTCCAGCTCTATCCAGGAAAATACAAGAGGTGCTATATCACCATTGTTTCTTAAAGCAGAATAGTACTCCATGATATACATATACTACATTTTATTAATCCACTCATGTATTGATGGGCACTTGGGTTGTTTCCACAACTTTGCAATTGTAAATTGTGCTGCTATAAACATTCGAGTGCAGGTATCTTTTGTAGAGTGTTTTTTGATCTTTTGGGTAGATGCCCAGTAGTGGAATTGCTGGATCAAATGGTAGATCTACTTGTATCGCTTTAAGGTATCTCCATATTAGCAAGCACTTTTAATAGTCATTGAGATTTAATCTTGGCTCTAAAAAGAAACTGGGCAGTAGTGCCACATTGTGTACATTTTTACAGTATTATTAATATCATATAGAATTTTTTGGTCAAATTTTTAAACATTTTTTTTGTGTGTGTGTGTGGTTAATTTGTATTTTATGTAATGACTCTATGGAAGAATGCACCCAGACAGACACTTTACACACAAGACGAACTTTGTCTCATTAATACATACTTAAAACGTGTTACCAAAAAATCCTGCAAAAACCCACCTTGAAAACTGAGTCATTGCCTGGACATCCATGTGGGATCAAAATCCTGCACAGTTTAGTAAAACACCTTTCTTTCTCCTGCAACTCTTTTTGTCTGCTGTTTGCTTTTACAAACTGGTAAAATGTGGGATTAGGGAAGTAGTTTGTGAGAGGCAGGTGCTACATTTGTTTCTCATTATTTGTTCAAATTGTGCTCTAGGCTTCCAGTGACAAAGTGCTTCTAGCCCTCGCGGGGTCACTGATTTACTGGCTCTTCCTCCACATACACAATTACACATCATTAAGCATGCAGCAGGACTAAATGGATAGTACAATTTTCTGACTTTTAATGCCTGTGTACAGTATCTTACTAAACGGGCCCACAGAGAGGCTGGTTTCAAACACTGCTCTTACAGGCCGAATTATAATGTTGTTGAAAATCTGTACTACTTACTTCTGCCAGTTGATTTTTCTTTGTGAAGGTGGAAGGAAGGCTTGGATATAAAAGGAGAAGAAATCAGAAGAGTGGTGTCATATTGGTGCGGGGGGAATCTACCAAGGAGCCTGGCATCCTGGTGCAGGCTGAGCTGCCTTTGATAACCAACAGCTACAGAAGCCTAAATATGTGATATTGAGTACTCGAAGGATAAAAGTATTGGTTAATTTTCAACAGTGCTCCTTCATTTGACTTTATAATTTACAACAATGAACATTAAGGCAGGAATGGCTTGGTTGAGGAGGAGTTTAAAATTAGAGTCCCTCTTCTCATTAGCCCCAATAGCCTGACCCAGGGTAACTGTTGAACCATATCTATTAGGACATTGTTCATTTGGAATTAGTGTAAGATGTGAAGTTTATTTGCACTTCTTTTATTGGTTTATTCGTTCAAGAAATATTTATTGAGTGCTTCATAGGTTCAATGCATGGTGCTGTAAATGTAATACTGAATAAGATGAGCATGATTCCTGCCATCAGAGGGCTACATTGTATCTGGGGAGGACAGAATAATTGCTTGAACAAAATAATTGCTCTGATTATTTTAGTAAGCTTGTGGCACTGGCCCATAGGGGAGTAGCACAGAGACTTTTGAGAGGGTACGAGAGGGTCTCATCTAGGGGCTCCCATTTGCTCAGCCAGTCCTGGGGAAGAGTAAGCGGTGAGAGGATGAGCCTGTAGGAAAGAGGTCTAGGGGAAGAAGGGGATGCAGACTCAGGGAGCTATGTCTCTTGGATGGGAAGAAGGCCTGCTGCTGTCTCTCCTAGGTGAAACAAGTAAGAATGACTGGAAATACAGGTTAGTTTTGGGGGTGAGATGTTGATAGCTGAGTGAATCTCTAATGCATGGTCCTTGTTTTTCTCTTGCCTGCTAAGAGTGAGGGAAGCGAGCAGGACAGGAGGAGAGTAGTGACTGAGTGAGAGTGACTCTATGGAATGTCAGAGAGAGACCAAAATGCTGATGGCTGCATGGTTGTGTGATTTTCTCCAGCAGTATTGAATTGCCGTTGTGTAGGATTAGAGATGGTGACTGGTTGGATTGATCCAAGGCTGATTATTTTCTTTGAAAAAAATCATTAATTTTATATAGGAGACTCCTAAGATGATTTAAATGAAAGATAAGAAATTGGTGCATTTTATTTTGTTTAATTGAAGGCAATGTTCATTCATTTCCTAGTGCTGTCTCACTCTGTACACTGAAAGTAATCCCTTGAATGGTATGGCAGCTGCCTGATAGTGTACAGTAGGAGAGAGTATTGTCAGCATTAGGGCTCGCACCTTTTATGTGCTCTTTTTTGTTTGTTTGTTTTTTGTTTTTTTGAGTCAGAGTCTCTGTTGCCCAGGCTAGAGTGCCATGGTATCAGCCTAGCTCACAGCAACCTCAAACTCCTAGGCTCAAGCACTCATCTTGCCCCAGCCTCCCTGGTAGCTGGGACAACAGGCATGTGCCACCATGCCCGGCTAATTTTTTCTATTTTTAGTTGTTTGGCTAATTTCTTTCTAGTTTTAGTAGAGACGGAGTCTCAGTCTTGCTCAGGCTGATCTCGAACTCCTGAGCTCAAACAATCCACCCCCCTCTGCCTCCCAGAGTGCTAGGATTACAGGCGTGAGCCACCGCACCCGGCCTTATATGCTCTTTTGCAGTGTGAATACCGAAGCTATAAATAATGAAGAATCCATACTTGCAGTATGTTACATATTTCAACATAGCATGGTGAATGGGCACAGAAAAAAAAGACCTATACGGAACCAAGAAATTTTCGCGAGATGAAATGGTGATAAATGGAATAGAAGAGAATGCTCTAGGTTGACTTTTTATTTATTTATGTCTAGAAACCTTACTTAAGTTATCTTTCCAAACAAGAAAGATGGGATTCCTCTTCAGAAAAAGTTTCTAACTGCTAACTTTACTGGAAAAATACATATTTTTTCCATTATGGAAGATTGTTTTAGAGCTGAAAATGCATTATTTCTTTGTCAGTTTTTGCTAATGTTTTGAGTTTTCAGGCAAATTGTATTACTGGATATATTATATATTTGTGGAAATGTATTAACTACTTTCTCCTTAGAACCTAACATAACCTTTTCTTGATAACGTTTGACTGTTCCACCAAGTGTACTTATATTATTGTGTTTTTGTAAATGAGTGCCTGGAATTTCTTTGAAATGTTAGGTTTTTATGAACATAATTTAAATTAGAACAGTTTAATAGCATCATGTACATTAGGTTTTGTGAGTTTATATAACACCCATGATTCTTTCCTTGAAAAAAACTTTTTTTGTATTAGCATGTTCTTTGTGAAGGCTAACATCTGAAATTTCTTTCTCTCTCCCCCATTCTTAAAGATATAAGGCTCATTGTAAATCTTTAGGAAAGATCCTACGTCAGGTATTCCTGCTAGTTTTGGTAAAATGAAGGGGTTTGTAACTTCTGGGAGTATTATGCCTATTTTAAGTTTCAGATTTATGGTACAGTTTCTGTAGGACAGTGATATTGAACTGACAGTTTTAAAAATCATAAGCAGTCTTTTTCAAGTGTTTAACTAGACTTTTTACATGCCATATAGATTTTTAAAAAAGTTTCCATTTATTGAGTTCCTATAATATGTCTAGCTGTGTGCTAAATGAATTATTTCCCTTAAATCTAACAATACCCCTTCAGGATGCTTGTTAGTGTTGTCCTTATTAAGGACAAAGAAACTAAGTACCGTGTTTCCCCGAAAATATGACCTACCCATAAAATAAGCCCTAGCAGAATTTCTAAGCATTTGTGCAATCTAAGCCCTACCCGGAAAATAAGACCTAGTGATGGGCGTGGCTATGCAGCGTATCTGCACAACCTATGCATTTCATCCCTGAGTGGGAAAGAAGACAAGCAGCCCTTCTCATCTGCCCCACGAAAGATCTATTGCTCGACATGAGAGATTGGGGCCAATGGTTCTAAAGGAAATAGAGCCGCAAGAAATTCAGGATGGAATTCGGGGTTTGGAGAGTTATGATGATGTTCCAGAAGACAGCGACTTAACTATATTTGAATAAATGTGGATTGTTGTACTGTACTTTAAAAAAAAAAAACACATCCCCTGAAAATAAGCCCTAGGGTGTCTTCTTGAGGAAAAATAAATATAAGACCCTGTGTTATTTTCGTTGAAACACGGTATTGGAAAGGTTCAGTAACTTGCCCAAGATCATTTGAATATAGGCCTGTCTCAAAGTATATATTCTTCTTTATGTTGATTTTATTGTTGTTCTTTCATATTTCTATAATTATGTAGAACAGTATTTTCTCTATATACTGTCTCTATTCAGGGGTATATGAAACATTATAAGCATTATAAGACAATTGCTTATTTATCAAACTGTCAAAGATGTAATTATTTTGTTCCTGATTTCTCTAAATATGTGTGTTAAATAATTTTGAATTGTGTACATTTAATTTGGGAGACAAAATCATCTTCATTTCTAAGAGGTAGAGAAAAAAGCAAACAGGATCAACTTTTGAAAAGATACTAGGGAATTTTGGATGCTCTCATGCTAACAAACTGTGGCAAAAAATGAGACTTTTCATTTAGACATTTGTGTGCATGATCTCATGACCTTAAAGCTTTCCAGTTTTAAAACTGTACACTTCTTCTCACATAGAGTTCTCAGTACGTGCAATGTGTTGCTGGATGTCTGCAGCTGATGCTCCGGGTCAATGAGTATCGCTTTGCCTGGGTGGAAGCAGATGGGGTAAACTGGTGAGTGCCCTTTACTTCTAATGTGGAATAGCATTTAAAAGCATCTTTCCTTGACGTTTTCAAAGAAATAAATACATTTAATCATCTAAAAGAAGGATTTTATTTTTTTCATGTCTGTTTAACAATGGATTTATGCTAACCTTTTTAGAAGCCAGTAACTATCGAACTGAATGTTTCCCCTTCCCTTGCTTGGTCTGTGCTTTTATAAGACATTAAGATTTCCCCAAAACCTGATGCTTGGCAGAACAAATTCCAAGTACTCAGAATATAAAAACAAATTATGAAAGTATTTTTGTAGGAAATGGAGGCAAAAATCAACAAGAAAAGGTCTTACCCAAAAAGAGTGAGTAAAAACTTCCTTTCTAATGCCATATAATTTAGCCAATTCTTTATGGGGTTCTAATTTGTAGGTACAGAAACTTTGAGGAGTTGCCTACTCGGGCTTAAGAAACTTATACCAACAACCAAAAAAAAAAAAAAGCCTTAAAACAATGGAAATTCTGTTTTACCACCAGAAAGCCAATTTATTTATTCATAAAGAGCCATGTAACTGTTCTTAAGCCAAATACTCTTTTCAGTTAGTGAGGGCATTGTTTCTCTGTTAGAAAATCCATACAGGTTACCAACAGTCGGTTGCTTAATGAATGATGATTTAGAGCAAGCATCAGACTCCTGCGCTACATCTCAGTATAGGGATATACTTGGGAAAGGGACCCAAGTTGTCTAGATCCTCTCAGTCAATATTTGTGTGCTGTTACTTAGAGTAGGTTCTGCAAAGGCTATGAATTGGATTTGAATTGTCACACTCAATATTTATCGATCCAGTAAGTTAGTAATTATTTTTATATTGATCTATATAATTTCAATCTATTCATGTTTATTTAACCCTCCAAATGGCAGAAAAATAGCTGTCACAATTTGCCATCTGGGTCTAATAGACCATTTAAAAATAGATTTTTAGTCATTTTGTGAAAAATTAACAGAAGTAGGAATAAAGAAAGAGTGAAAAACAGCTATTAGAAATTTTAATAAGAATTTGAACATAGCAGACCTTTTCATAACAAGAATATTTTGGTGCACAAATATCATAAAAGATGAAAGAAAATCATCATGTGTCCTTCTGCAGAATGGTCCAGGTTCTTGTTGCAAACTATTGTCCAGAAGTTTTTCATGTTGAGTGGCTGACTGGGTGAGAATACCATGTTTCTTTTTTGTCCAAAGTATATTGCTCCATAATCAGTTCTTGAGTTTGAGAAAATTAATTTAAGACATAGTCATCTAAAGACTCACAGTTTAAGATTTCACTTATATGATCAATTTCACCATTATTGTTAGAAGACAGAATGCTATCTGTCTCTTTGCTTTCATCTGCTGATTAACCTAATAATTGTGAAATGCTTTCCTCTGTTAGTTGCCATTATAGGTGGAAAATAAAAAATTGTGAATTCTCAGCTGGGTTCACACTGTGTAAGGAGATTCATTAGAAAGACCCACGGGCTTAGCATATAGTTGTACTCACAGCTAAGATTTATTATGAGATGTAGTTAGGATACACAGCTGGGTCATAGAGACGAAGACACAGGCTGTGTCTAGAGGAATCCATGTGCAGGATTCCTCATGCTCTTTCTTTCCCATGAGGGGTCATACACAGTGCATCTTCCCCCAGTGTCAAAAATGCAGCAACATTTGTGTGTAGTTTTTGTCCAGGAAACCTATCAGAGACTCAGCTCCCAAGGTTTTTATTGGAGATTAGTCACATAGAATACACCTAGAATACGCCTAGAATACACCAAAATTCCAGACTCCTGAAGGAAAGTAGGCGTCTTAATCTATTTCAGCTGCTATAATAAAATACTATAACCTGGGTGTCTTATAAACAACATAAATTTATTTCTTACAGTTCTGGAGTGTGGAAAGTCCAAGACCAGGGAACTGGAAGTAGTTGCCTCCACAAATTAATAACATTTATGAACATTTATACCCCCAGATTTTGAAGTATTTTTAAAGTATCAAGTAGTATATAATTTAAACGTGAGATTTTTATTAATAAAAAGCACATTGAACATTGCATTGTTGGGTGACTTTGCATGATGAGGTAGGAGGTATTCATAGGTGTGTACAGCAGTAACTTACTGAGAGTGACATGCCATCCAGTAAACCAGCTATTTGTCTCCCTACAGTAGTTTGATTAAAAAAAAAAAAAACTTGATTAGAAAACAAAACAGAAAATAATGAGTTTGGCCTCATGAACCTTAAGCCTTCTTCCTAATCTTGGCTTTGACAATTACACTTATTGAGCTCTCTGCATAATATGGGAATACAAAGAAAGATTTATAGCCTCTTCCTTGAAGAAGTTTATAATTTAATCAGAAATACCTAACAAAGGTAGCTTTAGGATTCTATAGCATCATTTAGTAATTTTTTCAGTGATTTTAAATTAACACCAGCTCAGTGATTTGCTATTTTTTCATGCAGCAGTCACATTTGACTTACTTTTGTGATGAGAGGGACAGCAGAGATCTCAATGGCGGTAAATGCTCACTCATCTACAGGTCTCTTCCTCAGAGACTCCTTCCCCCTTCTGTACTAGACTGTAAGGTATATGAGATCCTAGACAGTATCTATTTTTGCCTACCATTATATTCTGCATGCCTTGCGCTGTATCTGCTATGTAGGTGCTCCATAAATATTTGTTAAATCACTGTATTTAGGTCTATTGTGGCCTTGTGTCCCCTTAGCATACTTGTCTTCATGTCCTATTGTATTCAGGGTTCTTAATCCCTAAGTGAATCCCTTCCTTATTCTGGTAAAGAGGAGTTTTATTTTTCTTCATTACGATGTTGCTTGTTGTTGATATTTGGGTATAGAAGACTTATCTTTTCAGTAGAATCATGGGTATTGTATATAAATTTTAAACTTGCCTGAACTTCTCTATGGTGTTCATCGTCACTGATAACTCCCTCCTTTGAAACCTCTATACTTCAGTTTTAGCAACAGCATAGTGTCTCTGAGCTCCCCTTAACCACTCTGGTTATTTAAAAAGTTTTTATTTTAATAGAGATAATTTGATATGAAGAATTATTAACTAGGTATAAATTTGCTAATTTGTTTTGCTCTGAAAACAAACAAAAAAGTGACTTTTGTGTCAGAGAGGTAGCAAGTGGAGATACCACCCATAAAGCTGTGTGTTGGTGGGAGCAAAGGTAAGAGATTGGAATCACTAAAACTTGCATTCTTGGAGGAGGTGTTGAGTGAAGCTGAAATTTAAACCTTTGAAGAGGTTTTGCTCATCTGATGTTGGTGTCTCTGAACTCTGAGAAAGAGCCTTGTGGGTCTGGGACCAGGCCCCTTGAGTTGGCTAGTGCTGGTGTCTCTGAGGATGTGTGATGAGGCTTCTTCTGCTAGCACTGGAAAAACTGGATTTGTTGCTGCCATGGGAAAGAACTGCTGCTACCAGGGTGAAGGAGTCTTTCTGGGGTGATGCTCACAGGAACAGGAAGTCAATGGGGGAAAGTCCGTTCTTCCTCCATCCTTGCAGTCAGCCTCTAGCTCCTGCTCTTGGCACAGCCTAACAGGGAGCCAGCTGGCAAACAGAAATGTGGTTTCCAGGGTCTCAGCCCAGTATTAGAAAGCAAAGCATAGAAGGCTTAGTTAATAATTAGATCAGAGCAAAGGAAACCAGGTACTAGGTATTTATAGTATCAAATTACATGATTTTACAGCAGTTTATATACTGACATCAATATTAAATAAAAGCAAGTTTTTCATAACAACCAATAATAGAGGAGACAAGGGAGAAACCATCCATGAGAAAATTAAGGACAATTTAGCAAATTTAGAACTATATACAAATTACAGAAATGGAGAAATGATACAGATACAAGCCTTCTGCTAAGTAAATACAATTTTAGATTGTAAAATTAGATTTAAAATTTAAAAAATTTTTATTAATAGAGCAGTTTTCGTTTTATTAAAAAAATTGAAAATGCACAGAATTCCCATATATATCCTCCTTCCCCTTAGGGTTGCCCTTATCATTAACATCTTGCATTAGTGTGGCACATTTGTTCTAATTCATGAACTAATATTGATAGACTTTTGTTAATAGTTGCATGGTTTACATTAGGGTTCACACTTTGTGTTGTACATTTTATGCATTTGGAGCTCCCTTTAACCTTTCTCTGGTCGTTTTTTAATGATCTTATTTGATGATTTCTGTCTTTCACTGTTTGAATGTAGGCATTCCCCAGGGATAGTTCCATAGCCCTCTTCCTCTATTACGTATATTATCTCCCTTGGTATAACCTCTTTTATGTTCATGTTTGTAGCTTTTCTAGTTTCTTTTTTTTTTTGGCAGAGTCTTGCTCTGTCTCCTGGGCTGTAGTGCAGTGGTGCAACCATAGCTCACTGCAGCCTCCAACTCCTGGGCTCAACCGATTCTCTCACCTCAGCCTCTCGAATAGCTGTGTGCATGCCAGGTGTGTGTATGCCAACACACCTGGCTAATTTTTCTTATTTTTTGTAGAGATAGGGTCTCTATGTTACCCAGGCTGTTTTCCTAGTTTCTTTATCACTAAAGTAAGATATCAAACTAGAAGCATCTGAGTTTTTTCCTGACCCCCGAATTTAGTGATAGGCCGTGTCAAATTTGAACTCATCTCATCACAGGTTTTCCCCACTCTCAACCCCTCTTTTCTGTGAGCTTCCTGTGTATTTTAAAGCTATCATTGATCCTCTTCATTGCCCAGACTCAAAATCTCAGTATAACATTTGGCTCTATTCCTCTAACCATTTAGATTCCTCTAACCATTTCCTCTGCCATATTGCAAGTCTTTGTTCCCTTTCTTTTTGCTTCCATGCAGCAAGGGCTCCTGATTCCTGAGAGCTTGTGACTTTTGGAGAGAGGAGTAAGTGGAGCTGTGCTGGAAATGGCCCTCTATGAGTAGCAATCTAGCTGCTTGTTATTGTTGGCAGAAAAGAAACTGAAGACATAATTCAGAGAGACTTGTTCCATTAGCACAAAAAGCTAGTAATTGCTTATTTCTTCTTTCTCGTTGTGCTGTCATATTAAATGTTTTCTAAATGTCTTCTCTTTTTCAGCATAATGGGAGTTTTGAGTAACAAGTGTGGCTTTCAACTCCAGTATCAAATGATTTTTTCTATATGGCTCCTGGCATTCAGTCCTCAAATGTGTGAACATCTGCGGCGCTATAATATCATTCCTGTTCTGTCTGATATCCTTCAAGAATCCGTCAAAGAGAAAGTAACAAGAATCATTCTTGCAGCATTTCATGTAAGTGTTTTCTGTTGAGGGTGTCTGTGTCTGTGTCTGTGTCTGTGAGGCATTTTTCACTGTGCAGTATACTTGAGTTTTTAGCAGGTGGGAAAAAGTTACTTATTTTCCATGGTTGTAAAACTGTAGAGTCTTAGTGAACATAGAGTAAATATCACTGATTTGTATTTATGGCAGGGGACAGTGGGACGGGTGGGAGGAAACCCTCTAAGTGAGGGAAATGTGTGAGTTATAGAATGCTCATAGGGAAATGCAGTTGCATTATGTTTAGATAGAAGAAGTCTCTTTTTGCTGCTGAGCATTCCAAGAGACTGTTATTGAAGTTTTCTCTTTCATGTTTTAGTATGGAGTTGTGTTTCAGATTCCGGATCTACTGACTAAGCAGTATGTTTCTGGAGCAACTTTTTAAACAGTTAAATTATCCTATTAGGATATTGGAGTTTTGTCTGTTATCTAAGTCAACTTCCTCCTTTGAACAGATTAGGAGGTTGAGGACAAAATAGGACCTGAGCTAGAATCTGAATCCTAAGTTGCCAGGCAGTTATAAGACAGAAATCAAGTATTATTAATTGGTTACCCAGAGCCAATGTGTTTGCTATCAAAATTTTCTATTGATAATTTTGTTGGTTGCTTTAGGATTTTTTATTTTATTTTATTTTTATTATTTCAGCATATTATGGGGGTACAAATGTTAAAGTTACGTATATTGCCCATGCTCCCCCTCCCACTCCCACCTGCTTTAGGATTTAGATGGGCTTCTTGGGGGTGGTTTGGTTGAAGTAATATATCTTAACAGTGCTACTCAAGGGTAATAATGGTGGGCATGTCTCATATAGTGCTTACTCTGTTCTAAGGGCTTTCCATTTAACTCATTGAATGCTCACCAGAGCCCTATAACCTAGCAGCTGTTGTTATTGTTAGTATCTAGGTGTTGTTAATGTTAGTGTTGGTCTGAACCTTACAAATGGGGCTACTGAGGTAGAAAGGTCACTTTGTTGGTAGATGGAAGACATGCAAATCCAGGATGTTGGCTTCACAATCTGTACTTTTAACCATTACTTGTTTTCAAGCTTTCTTTAAATGAACAACAAGAAGTCAAAAATAGAAAGGAGTGCAGATGTATTATAAAAATTTAAATAGGTATCACATTTGCCAGATATATTCACTAACATCTTTCAGATGTTTCCAAGCACATAAAGATAAATATATAAATAAGTGTATGATTTTTTGTATTTAAAAACAAAAATGGCATCACATTATAAATTCTGTTCTATAACATTTTAACAATATATGATGAATATGTTTTCATTTATATATATATATATATGTGTGTGTTCAATATTCTTTTAAATGGCAATGTTCCACTGTTGGTATAAAGTGGTTTATTTAGTCAATGCCCTATTAATGGGCATGTGGGGTGTTTCTAGTTTCTTTTACATAGGTTTGCCCACTTTGATGAATATTTCTTTTGGATATAGTTCTAGAGAGTCAAAGGAATATGCCTCTTATACTTTTGATAGATAATGTCAAATCACCTTTCAAAAATGTGCAAATTTACATTTCTGTCAACTGTGTATTGGGAGTACATGTTTTTCTTCTCTTTCACTAGCATTTCATATTATTTTTTAATTTTATTTATTTTTAAAAGATAAAATAGATGATTTATTTTGTGATCATTATAAATATATATATTTTGAATAACAGACTTTAATGATCTATTAATTTTTACAAAATCTTAGGTGAAAAATGAAATTATTGTGTTATTTTTTAATTAAAAGCATATTTTATTTTATTTATTTGTGATTTTTTTTTTTTGAGACAGAGTCTCACTGTGTTGCCCCAGCTAGAGTGTCATGGCATCATCCTAGCTCACAGCAACCTCAAACTCCTGGGCTCAAGCAATCCTTCTGCCTCAGCCTCCCAAGAAGCTGGGATTACAGGCATGCACCACCATGGTCGTCTAATTTTTTCTGTTTTTGGTAGAGACGGGATCTCGCTCTTGCTCAGGCTGGTCTTGAACTCCTGAGCTCAAATGATCCACCTACTTCGGCCTCTCAGAGTGCTAGGATTACAGGTGTGAGCCACCGCGACCAGACTATTTGTTTATTTTGAAACAATCTCGCACTGTCATTCCAGCTAGAGTGCAGTGGTGTCATCATAGCTCACTGCAACCTCAAACTCCTGGGCTCAAGTGATTTTCCTGCCTCAGCCTTCCTAGTAGCTGGGACTACAGGGATGCACCACCACACCCAGTTAATTTTTTCTGTTTTTTAGTAGAGATGGGGTCTCACTCTTGCTCAGGTTGGTCTCCAACCCTGGAGCTCAAGCGATCCTCCTGCCTTGGCCTCTCAGACTGCTAGGATTATAGGTGTGAGCCATTGCCCCCACCAAGATCATTGTTTTAAATTTGCATGCTGTTAATGAAGGAGGCTGAGCATCTTTTAATATTTTTATTCATCATTTATATTCTCTCTATAAATTGCTTATTCATAGCATTTGTCACCTTTTAAATTTTAAAATTTAATGTGGAGGAACTCTTTTCTAGATATCTGTAGTTAATAATAACAACTAATGTTTATTGAGAGCTTATTCTGTGTCAGGCACACTTCTAATTATTTTAAATGTATTACAGATTTAATCATCCCAAGAATGCCATTCAATGGCCATCAGGCCACTAGAGGTTAAATAATTTACCAAAATAGCTAGGAATTGGCAGAGCAGAGATTTAAACTCAGACAGTGTGACTCACTTTTAACCATTATGCTAACCAGTTGTTGATGCTGAGAATAATAATTATTATAATTTATTGAGTGATTTTCATGTATTGCTTTATTTAATCTTCATGTTTACCCAATAAGTTCTATCACTATTTATATTTTCTAGATGAGGAAACCAAGACTTGGAAATTAATCCTTAGTAAGTGATAGGATTGGAATTTCAGTGACATCAGTCAGGTTCTTAACTGACTTAACCTACTTAAGTCAGTTAACTTACCCAAGTGTCTTTCCTGGCTTGAGTGACTGAAGGCGTGGAGAAGCAAGGAGAGTGTGGAAAGTGAAATCAATGCGTGGCCTGCTGGATATGACAAATGCTGACCAGCTGTTTACCAGATGTTGGTCTTTGATTTGCATTTTTTTTTTTTTTTTTAGACAGAGTCTCACTCTGTTGCCCAGGCTAGAGTGCCTCGACAGCCTAGCTCACAGCACCCTCAAACTCCTGGGCTCAAGCAATCCTCCTGTATCAGCCTCCCGAGTAGCTGGGACTACAGGCATGTGCCACCATGCCCGGCTAATTTTTTCTATATATTTTTAGTTGGCCAATTAATTTCTTTCTATTTTTTTTTTTTTTCTTTTTTTTAGTAGAGACAGGGTCTCGCTCTGGCTCAGGCTGGTCTCGAACTCCTGAGCTCAAACAGTCCTCCTGCCTCGGCCTCCCAGAGTGCTAGATTTGCTTTTGATTATCTTTTTTTTAATAAAAAGTACCCTTTTTTTAATATAAAAATTGTTCTGTGGCCCTTAAAGAAGTTTACTGATAAGAAACAGGCAAAGGTGGTCCCTCCTTGCACCCATGGTAGCTCTGCCATTGGTGTTTCCAGCACTCTGTATATATATGAGTTGTTGGGGTAAATTTCAGTCTAGTCCAGATAAAGTAACAATCAGTTCTTAAATCAGAATAGGTTGTATCAATGAGGTTTTACTCTAAAATATTTTAGTAGCTAAACTGCATGTAGTTTTCTAAGTGTTTCATTGTCCGTATTCTTATTTATTTAGTAAAGATGAAAAATTCCAGAAATAGGGTCTTCTGCCAGTCTCTTCTAATTCACAAAAAAGTTTTGAGTCCGTTATATATGCCAGGTCCTTTGCTAATCATTAGAGAACACAGATGACCAAGGTACAGCTGGATGTTGAAAATCTGTGGTTTAGTAAAGACAGACTGTGCAAACAAGCAACGTCAGTGTGATGCAGTGATAAGTGATGCAAAAGAGGCAAAGTAGTATAAAAGAGGTAGATGGTGAAGGGGGTTTTAAGAAAAGTTTCAGAGAAGAGAGGGCTCAAAGGGCCTTGTGTGTGTGCGTGTGAGAGAGAGAGAACTGATATTTATTTTTTGTTTTATTTGTTTTGTTTTTATTGTATATATTCATGGAGTACAAGTACATGAAGGGCCTTTTGAAGGTTGAATAGTTATTTTGGAATTACAAAAATAGAAATTGATAAATGTTAACAAGTAAAGAAAGAGCCTTCTAGAATCATCAGTAATTTGTTCTCGTAGGATTTATTACTCTCCGTGCCCCAAGTGGATACTGAGGGAGTAAATAGAACACATAAATCTGGCCCTTGAACATGCAATCTTGGTATCTGTGGCTGTTTCCTTTCTGAAGGCACAGACTTGCTTCTTAAATGGAGCTTTTGCTTTTACTATTCTGGGCGTTGGACTGGTGGGGCCAACACTAATATTTCAGATAACTAATAAGGTTAGTTGTCTGACCTCAACTTATATTCACTTTCAAAGACATTGCACATGAAAGGATATACCTTCAAATAAGCTTCTTTTTCAATTCTACTTTTGCTACTGTTTTGTGTACTTTGCATACTCTGAGGGAACATGGAGTAAGAAGTGATTCCTCTTTTAAATTTATTCACTCTAGCCAAATACTTATGGCATCTTTTCAACTCAATATATTCTCCGAAAGATTAAAGCTCCTTCTGTTCCTTTTGTCTTTGAGTTTCTCCATTGTCTTTCCTCCTTTCTGTGCTCTATTGTCATAGGAGTCTTTATTTTACTAAAATCTTCTGCACTAGATAAGCATCTGCCATTTTAAGAAAATGGAGCTAGTTTGATAATATGGAGCTAGTTTGGTAATATGGTCTTATAAAAGATATGATAGAGAAATATTAAGAAAAAAACTTCAAATTATCTGCAGTCTCACTCCCAGATATGGAGCCCTCTTGATGTTTTAAAACCAGCAATTTATAATCTCTCTTCCCTTACTACACAAGGCTTTAACTCTGGATGAATTGCAGTGGGTGCTGAAAAGCTGGGGTTTCAGAATTCTGTCTTCACAATTGGGGTGAATCATGCTTGGCATTAATTACTGCAAAGGGTATGCGCACTTGTGGTGCTCGCACGGCATGTGCAGCGGAGGTCAGACTCGCCGGGCTCTTGCGCTGGCCTCCGGGTCTTTGGCAAGTTGCTTAGCCTCTCTCCGTGCTTCAACTTTTTCCCTATGTCAATGAAAGCCATGTCTGGTACTGGCATTTTAATTGATTTCTTTATTTACTGAATTAAATTCTTTTATAATAAACTTTTGGATGCTTCGTTTTGTTCTCATATTTAAAACTATGATGATAATATTCTATGATGAATTATCCATTTACTTGAAGCTTCTGCTATGTTGGGAATCAATGTCCGTCAAAGTCTCCTACATCTAGTTTTCATAATTATGTTAAGTCTACTAATATATTAGAAGTTTATTACAATAATCCACTTAAAAATCATATTACAGAAAGCGTGAGTACAGGGAGGGAGTCCCTATTTTCTGTTAGTGCATGGTCTTTTTTCTAAATTGGAAGCTGTTCATAAACTTGATAGTGAAAGCTCTTTTCCGAAAATAAGATATTTTATAATTGCTAAACTGTTAGGAAAGATAGTCACCCTTGATGCAATGTCTTTGCAGTTAGATTATTCTAGGAAAATGAGTTATTACTATTTTTATTTTGTTTGTACAACTTTTACTTTTGGGTAAAAGAAAGGTCAACAATTTCCTAAGTAATTAACAAGGAAATCAGTAGTACAATTTTTCAGTGTATATTATATTTACCTGTCCTTTTTTGCATGTTACATATTTTTTGAAATTAAAATATCTATTTTTCAAAATGTAGATGATTGTAAAATTTACCATAAAATTTGTTATAAGCTTTTAATAATTTGTTAATAAAACAGCTTGTTTATTTAAGATAAAAGAGGTGTGGGAAAGAGCTGTAATAGAAGTCAGGGTCTTATTTTAGCTGTTCCATTGTTTCAAAGAATATATCTTTTCATTGTGTCTTTTCCCCTCAATTTTGAGAAACTACATTAGTTTTTAATGTATTATTTAGATAATATTTTAAGTGCTATGAGTTTTTAGGAAAATGTATAGTAATGAGTTGAGATTTACATAAGCTGCTGTAGTCATTATGTGGTAGCTGTTCTATTTGAGCTTCCCAAGAGAGATACCTGAAAGCAGTTATCTCTTAATATTGTAATGTCAAGGAAAAGAAGTATTAGTTGATATTAGTTGAATCCTACCTTTAAGTTCTTGCTTCCTCTTTTCCTCTCTCGCTACTTCCCTATTCCTCTCTATCCTTCCCTTTATTTCTTATAGATTATTTATTCACCTTGGATGTTTATTGAAGACCAAATATGTACAAGGCAATGTGTTAGTTACTGAGGGTGTGCAAAGTTAAATAAGACAAAATACCTTTTCTCAGGGCCTTTGAAATTTTGTTTAAATCTTTGTCTTTGATTTGCTATGAAATAAAAAAAGACATAAAAAAATCTTTGTCTTGATGGAGTGACTTAGTGAAGTCACCATGTTTACATTATACGAAGCTCAAAAAGTCACAAAAAGTGTAGAGTCTAAGTAGAGCTGGACTGAGATCCTTAGTTTTTATTTTGACCTGATTTGGGAGCTCTCTGGATTAATTATTTAATTTTATGGAAATTTGTGAAATAGAGTAGTGAGCTCTTTGCTAATTTTCCTTTCAGGGTGGTGCAGTAGAAAGACTAGAGTATCTCTGAAGTGGATAGACCTAGGTGTGAATTCTTGCACCTGACCGTTCAATGTTAAGAGAGTGGCTTGAACTCCCAGAGCTAGATTCTTCATTGATGTGAGGTGATAGGTAATATTTAAGTCACTTTAAGATTGGAAGAAGAGTCAATGAAATAACAAAGTGCTTGACAATAATAAATATACAATATGTTATTTACCTGCTTTTTTCTCTATAAAATCATACTATAATAGCAGTTTGCTTCTTTAATCTCCTATCTCTGTAAGTTGGTTTCTTGCTAAATTAATTGAGTCCAGGCAAAGATCCAGTGCTATTTTGTTTGATTTAAAAAAGGAAGCATGAATATGTTACTAATATTTAGCAAGATTTAAAAATATTGTTTAAACTGTAGTTTTAATTTTTTACCCATAATATATGGAATTTATTATAATTATTTCTGGGCTTCTATTATCTAATTTTGGCTTTAATTTTAAATAGACCCTGTCCACTGGCAGAAATATTAGTTTTTTTTTACTCTCCTGTGCTAAATTTGGGATAATGAAATCATTATGTGAACATGCTGAGAGCTGAATGTCAGAAGAACATTTTTACACATCCACAGTTTTAATATACACAGTGGAGCTAAAATTGAGCCATTGGTAAGTACCCAGTAAAGCCATTTGATTTAGACCATCGAACAGGTGGGGGAAAAAGGGTGATTTAAAAAAAATCATTCTCAAATTCCTGTAACATTTAAAAAAGATGTCATGGTTATTTGAAGATGGTCTGGTTGTATTTTTCCCACATCATGAAACTCACAGGGAAAGTTTTTTTTTTTTTTTTTTTTTGCTGAAGACTTTAGGAAGCTTGCTGAGCTGCTGTGAGCTGAACAAATCTAGCAGCTGCTAATTATTATTATTTTTTCCCCATTTGGCTGGATGAATTTTATTTTTGAAAATGTCAATCTCACTTATTCATAGAAGGTGCTGAACTCCAGGTCTCTGCAAATATTACTGCTTTTGGTTAAGTTGATTTGTCAGTCTTCAGTTCCTAAAATAAATTAGAATGTTTTGGGGCTGTGACTGAGAAAGACATTGGAGATCATCTTTGTCGTCTACAGTTTTATGTCTGTTGTGTGTTTGATTTCTCTTTTTGGCTCTTCATAGTCAAGAGCCTATGTTATATGATAGATAATAAGGTAAATTGTATTTTTACAACTGTTTGATTTTCATCAGAAAAGCCTAAGAAGAATTACCACCAAATTGAGTTCTTCTTTTCATTAAATATATTAATCATAATGTTTAAGTCACATCTATACACATATACTCACACAGACATAGACATACACATACATACATCTTCCTATGCAGGCAGTTCATAGTTGTAACCCTTTTGAAGAGGCTAGCTCTAGTCTGAGTATATGGAGGCTCTTTTGCCCACTGTTTGACATGGAAGTATTTCCATGAAGAAATTTTATTCTCAAGTTTATCCCTTTTTCTCTATTCCAGGAATTCTGCCTTGACCTCTTTGGTTAACCTCTATCTTGCTTATTAGATAACAGGTTTGGGTGAAGTCTAGCAAGACTGAGACTTTTAAAAATTTTTTTATTTCAGGATATTACAGGGGGTATGACTGTTTAGGTTACATAATATTGCCTTTGTCCCACCTGAGTCAGAACTTCCAGTGTGTCCATCCCCCAAATGGTGTGCACCACACCCATTAGGTGTAAATATACCCATTCCCCCTCCACTCTCCCATCTGCCCAACACCCGATGAATGTTATTACTATATGTACACTTAAGTGTTAATCATTTAATACCAATTTGATGGTGAGTACATGTGGAGCTTGTTTTTCCATTCTTGGGATACTTAGTAGAATGGGTTCTAGCTCTATCCACGATAAGATAAGAGGTGCTACATTATCATTGGTTTTTGTGGCTGAGTAAAACTCCATGGTATACATATACCACATTTTATTAATCTCATGTATTGATGGGCATTTTTAATTTCGAAGTGAGTCCTTTTAATACAGCATGTTTTAAAGTGTGGTCCACGTTATCAGTGCAGTGCAGTGAACTGTTTGTTAGCAGCCTGCAATAGATAAGTACAGAAAGTGAAAGTGAGCATTTAGAGCCAAATGATATTTGTACTGGATTGGCCACTTTTGATTTTGAGGTGAAGATATCATTTAGTTTTAGAGAAAGAATAATGTATTCAAAGAATATGTTGCTGCCAGATTATGTATGTTTCTGGCAAATTCAGTTTCTTAAGTACTTTTTATAACCCATTCTTTTTTTTTCATTCTTTATAATAAAATAGAGCAATGAAATGAGAACATGTTTTTAAGGAAGAATAGATAAAGCTTAATGATTAGTTTGCCAGAATTGACGAAACAGGGAGAATCAAAGATGACCAAGCTTTGCAGTGCCATTATCTTGGACTTTTGGAAGGAAAGTTGGTTTTAGAAGAATACCATAGGGCCACTTTGTATATTAATTATATTGAATATGTTGAGGTTATAGTTGAAGCCATTAGTTATAATATCTGAAATATGGAGTTTAATTCACCAGGCAACAAATATATGGTAAAATTTAGATACACACAAAAAATATGAACAAGGCTGGGCATGGTGGTTCATGCCTGTAATCCTAGCACTCTGGGAGTCTTAGGTGGGTGGATTATTTGAGCTCAGGAGTTCAAGACCAGCCTGAGCAAGAGTGAGACCCCATCTCTACTAAAATAATAAAAAGAAATTAGCTGGACAACTAAAAGTATACAGAAAAAATTAGCCAGGCATGGTGGCACATGCTTGTAGTTCCAGCTACGAGAAGCTGAGGCAGGAGGATTGCCTGAGCCCAGAAGTTTGAGGTTGCTGTGAGCTAGGCTGATGCCATGGCAATCCTACCCCAGGTAACAGAGTGAGAATCTGTTTCGAAAAAATAAATGAACAAAAGGATATGAGTGGGTAATAAGAAAAGTAACTGGAAAAGATAATAGAAAATTTAGTAGGAAAATAAGTAAAATCTCACAGAAGGAAAGGAAGAATGGAAGAGTTTCATAAAGGCGGAGGTTATCAGATTTAGGCCTCCCCATATTTTAAGGACTCAGAAAAAAATTTGAGTGGAAAGACATAATAGGTGTTCTGAAAGAGAATAGTTCGTAGTAGTCATAGCCAGAACTGGAGGTTAAGGAAAGAATTAAAAATAATCTGTGATAATGGTTCTATTGAGTAGGATCTCATAGTTTAGTAAAGGAGACAAGGATATAAAAATATTAATGTCAGCCTGGTGTGGTGGCCCACACTTGTAATCCCAGCACTTTGGGACGCCAAGGCGGGGCGGTGGGGAGGATCACTTGAGGACAGAAGTTTCAGACCAGTCTGGGCAACATGGCAAAACCTCATCTCTATAAAAAAATGAAAAGAAAAAAATAAAAAGAATTAATGTCATATATCATGATGATTTCTTCTTTGACCTATGGATTATGCAGAAGTGCATTGTTAAATTTCAAAATAGAAATTAGAAACTTACTAGTCTTCGGTACAGCACTAACTGGCCGTGAAACCTTGCCCACAGCCGGCACTCACAGTCCGCAAGATAGTTTGTGCTGTGCATTGACGACGAATCCATTTTGCTCTTGTGTTATGAGGAGAGCTTTAAAGCACTGAAAGCTTGTTTTACTTTACAGGCAGCTTTACTTGTAATGTAAATCAGAATAGGTAACATATACATACATGTTTTTATTACATTATTTTTAAATGTTCACAATTTTATTTTGATAAATGAAAAATTAGAAAAGTCATATTACGGCTATTGGCTAAAGTCTATGCTTGGCTGTGCGCCTTCATATCACGTCTGTTGGCTACAGTTGACGCTCGGCCGTGCGTGTTTATCTGTGGCTATTGACTATAGTCGACATTCATACTGAAGTGGTTAATTGAATTCCGTTAAACTTAGAAAAGGTATTCTGTAAGATTTTAATCCTTTGAAATTTGGGGCTTGTTTTATGGTTCCTCTTACCATCTATCATGGGAAATGTACTAAGTGTAAACTTTAAGAGAATGCATATTTTGCAGGTAGAGTAGTGTTCTATAAATATTATTTAGGTCAGGGTGGTTGATAGTGTTATTCAGATCTTCTGTGTAATGATTTTGTTGTTGTTATTGTTTAGTGGTTCTATCAATTGCCGAGAGAGAGAACTGTTAAAATCTCTAGCTATTATTGTAGATGTGTCTGTTTCTCCCTTCAGTTTTGTCAATTTTTGCCTCATGAATTTTGAAGCTTTTTTATTAAAGCATTGAGGCCGGCCAAGGTGGCTCATGCCTGTAATCCTAGCACTCTGGGAGGCAGAGGCTGGCGGATTGCTCGAGGTCAGGAGTTAGAAAGCAGCCTGAGCAAGAGCGAGACCCCATCTCTACTATAAATAGAAAGAAATTAATTGGCCAACTAATATATATAGAAAAAATTAGCCGGCCATGGTGGCGCATGCCTGTAATCCCAGTTACTTGGGATGCTGAGGCAGTAGGATTGCCTGAGCCCAGGAGTTTGAGGTTGCTGTGAGCTAGGCTGACGCCATGGCACTCACTCTAGCCTGGGCAACAAAGCGAGACTGTCTCAAAAAAAAAAAAAAATTTATGAATGTTACATTTTCCTGATGAACTAGTCTTCGTATCATTGTGAAATGTCTTTATCACTAGTAATGCTCTTTGTCTTGATTTCTACTTTATTTGAAATTAATATGACACACCAGCTTTCATATGGTCTGCATGGTATATCTAGTATATCTTTTTCTATCTTTTTAGTGTCAGCCTATCTGTGTTGTTATATTTAAAGTTTGTCTATTAATTATTGGTCTGGTTGGATTTAGGTCTACCATTCTGCTGTTTTCTGTTTTTTTATTTTTTTTATTTTTTTTTTATTTTTTTTATTTCGGCATATGATGGGGATACAGATTTTAAGGTTTCAATAACTGCCCTTTCCCCCCCTCCCCCCACAAGTCTGAGTCTCCAGCATAACCATCCCCCAGACGGTGCACTTCTCACTCATTATATATGTATCTACCCATCCCCCCCCGGTCCCCCTGTCCAATACACTATTATTGTAGTACCTATGTGTCCACTTAGGTGCTGCTCAGTTAATACCAGTTTGCTGGTGAGTATATGTGGTTCTTGTTTTTCCATTCTTGGGATACTTCACTTAGTAGTATGGGTTCCAGCTCTAA
>VSMD01065774.1:0-11023 GCA_008750895.1 Mirza zaza
GAGACAGAGTCTCACTTTATTGCCCAGGCTAGAGTGAGTGCCGTGGTGTCAGCCTAGCTCACAGCAACCTCAAACTCCTGGGCTCAAGCAATCCTGCTGCCTCAGCCTCCCAAGTAGCTGGGACTACAGGCATGTGCCACCATGCCCGGCTAATTTTTTTTTTCTATATATATTTTAGTTGGCCAATTAATTTCTTTCTGTTTATAGTAGAGATGGGGTCTCGCTCTTGCTCAGGCTGGTCTCGAACTCCTGAGCTCAAACGATCCGCCCACCTCGGCCTCCCAAAGAGCTAGGATTACAGGCTTGAGCCACTGCGCCCGGCCTGCGTGGAATTTTAATAGGGATTTGATTGAATGTATACATCATTTTGGGTGTTATGGACATTTTTACAATATGAATTCTTGCAATCCAGGAACAGGGGTAATCTTTTCTGAACTAAAATAAATTCTTAAGACTCCCCTCTCCCCCCAATGGCTGACTGAATGGATCCCCTCTTGGCCAAGGAATTACCCTAAAACTGATTTGGCCATGAAAAGGGAGGTCAGGCATGCCTCATCATGTCCCCCTCCCTTCTTGGAGCTATCCTTCCTAACTCATTAACAGGCCTAAGGCTGTAGAAGACAAACCTGCAGGTCCTCAATTTACTCAACAAATATATGGCCAATAGCTTGTCTCTGATTAACAAACTTCCTTATCTTGACTTAAAACATTCCAAGCTTTTAGACAAAGCTTCATTTCTTCAACCAATTATAAGTCAAAGAGTTTTTTAAAAACCCACCTATAACCTAGAAGCCCCTGCTTTGAGATGTCCTACCCTTCGGGCCAAACCAATGTTTGCCTTCCATGTATTGATTTATGGCTTTACCGGTAATTCCTGTCTCCCTGAAATGTATAAAACCAAACCATAACCCAACCACAGCGAGTCTACTTGTTCAGGCTTCTTGGCCATGGCTCTGGGCCATGGTCCTCAAGTTTGGCTCAGAATAAACCTCTTTAAATTATATTACAGGCCGGGCGCGGTGGCTCACGCCTGTAATCCTAGCTCTCTGGGAGGCCGAGGTGGGCGGATCGTTTGAGCTCAGGAGTTCGAGACCAGCCTGAGCAAGAGTGAGACCCCATCTCTACTATAAATAGAAAGAAATTAATTGGCCAACTAATATATATAGAAAAAATTAGCCGGGCATGGTGGCGCATGCCTGTAGTCCCAGCTACTTGGGAGGCTGAGGCAGCAGGATTGCTTGAGCCCAGGAGTTTGAGGTTGCTGTGAGCTAGGCTGACGCCACGGCACTCACTCTAGCCTGGGCAACAAAGTGAGACTCTGTCTCAAAAAAAAAATAAATAAATAAATTATATTACAGAGTTCGGCTTCTCTCCCATTTACACTTTCCATTTATTTGTATCTTTCTCAATTTCCATCAATATTTTATAATTTTCAATGTAACAATCTTTCACCTCCTTTGTTGAATTTATTCCTAAGTGTTTTATTTTTTTATGCTGTTGTAAATGGGATTGTTTTCTTAATTTCCTTTTTGAGTGGCTCTTTGTTATTGTATAGAAATGCTGTCAGGTTATAGTGTGAAAATGTTGGTTCTTGATGTGCTCATGGCTGAAGAATGACCAGAAGCACCAAAGTAAGGCAAGCACGAAAATGAGGTTTATTGAGGAGAGAAAGGTAGGATTATAGGGAAAGAACAAGATACAGGTTTACAGAGCATAATACATACGCCACATATGACGACCGGAACTACTGTTGCAGCAAAAAGGAAGAGCCAAAGGAAGGGCAGAAAAAGAGACTTGGTTATGGTTCGCGTCTTGTTTTATAGTGCCCAGATTGGAACCTACCTAGTGGCTCAGATGTCACCATGGAACCACTTTGATTGTGGACAGTTGGGAGTTGCATTACTACTATGCGTGCAGGTTGTTCTAGGTCAATTTCTGGACTGTATGGTACCTATGCTGCTTGGCCCGTGGGCTAGAGTGTCCCTGGCATTCTTTTGCAGCTGGTACACTAAGTTGATTGGCAGATTCATAGAGTATTCCCTCCTCCTCAGGTATGGCAGTCCTCAGGAGATTAGGGTGGGGCAGGACCAAGATGAGGAACTTCTTCCCAGGTGGGGCAATTGTATCAAAGCAACAGTACTCGCTTTTGTCCTTAGGAGACCTGGAATCCCTCGCTATCTACCTAACAATGCAACTGATATTTGTATGTTAATTTTGTATCCTGCAGCCTCATTGAATTTTGTCTACTACTTTTAACAGCTTTTTGGTGGAGTGTCAAGAGTTGTCTATATATAAGACCATGTCATCTCCAAACAGAGACAATCGTACTTTTTCCTTTCTGATTTGGATGCCTTTTATTTCTTTTTCTTGCCTAATTTTTCTAGGTAGGACTTCCATTACCATGTTGAATACAGGTGGTGAGTGTGGATATCCTTCTCTTGTTTCTCACCTTGGAGGAAAAGCTTTCAACATTTCACCATTAAATATGCTGTTAGCTGTGGGCTTGTCATATATGGCCTTTATTTTGTTGAGGTATGTTACTTCTATTATTATTGAAAGTTTTTATCATGTAAGGATGTTGAATTTTGTTAAATGCTTTTAATGCATTTATTCAAATCACTATATGATTCTTTTAACGTGGCATATATTAATAACATTTATTGATTTGTGTGTGTTGAACTATTTGCATCTCAGGGACAAATCCTACTTCACCATGGTATATGATCCTTTTAATATGCTGTTGAATCCAGTTTGCTAGTATTTTGTTGAGGGGTTTTGCATCTATGTTCATCTAGGATATTGGCCTGCAATTTTCTTTTCTTTTAGTACCTTTGTCTGGCTTTGGCATCAGGGTAATGCTGGGATCATAAAATGAGTTTGGAAGTGTTTTCTCTGCTTCAACTTTTTGGAAGAGTTTGAGAAGAACTAGTATTATCTCTGTTTAAATGTTTGGTAGAATTCACCCACGAAGCTATGAGTTTCTGGGATTTTCTTTGATAGATTTTTGACTACTGAGTCAATCTCCTTACTCATTTTTGTTCTGTTCAGATTTTCTATTTCTTCATAATTTAATCTTGGTAGGTTGTAAGTTTCTAAAAATTTATCCATTTCTTCTAGGTTATCCAATTTGTTGGCATATTATTGTTCACAATATTCTCTTATGATCCTATGCATTTAAGTGGTGTCAGTTGTAATGTCTTATCTTTCATTTATGATGTTATTTATTCTAGTTTTCTCTTTTTTCTTAGTATAGCTAGAGGTTTGTCAGTTTTGTTTATCTTTCAAAAGCTAAACTCTTATTTTTGTAGATCTTTTCTATTTTTCTAGACTCTATTTCATTTATTTCTACTCATCTTTATTATGTCCCTCCTACTCACCTTGTGCTTAGTTTTTTATTTGATGTCTTTCTAGTTTCTTCATGTAGGCATTTATTAATATTACTGTCCACTTCCCTCTTGGAACTGCTTTTGCTGCAATCCATAAGCTTTTGTATGTTGTATTTCCATTTTTCATTGCCTCAAGATACTTTTTAATTTCCTTTTCATTATTCCTTTGACCCATTGCTTGTGCCTGCTGCACAAGTTTCCCAGTGGCATGGGGATGTTAAGGCCCGTTACCCCAAGGCTGTAGGCTCAAGGTGCCTGAGCATCCGTCCTCTGCACTCTCCAAGAGAAGTACAGCAGATGGTCGGGAAATCAAAACTGGCTGTCAGCTTGCTGTACAGTGTAAGTCAGAGAAAGCCCATGGGCCACATGTAGTAGGGTGCTCAGTGAGGTAGGGAGGGGAGTGAGCTCTCCACACAGGTCTCTTGTCTGCTCTGTGCCTTCACCATTAAAGTTCCTTGGGTTATGTTATCTTCTTTATGGTTCCTTGGCAGCCATCAGAAGAGTTATTATTCCCAGCCCCACTTTACAAGTGGAGAAACTGAGCCTGGTAGAGGGGGACTGATTTGCCCTAGGTTATGTGGCAGCCTAGCCTGAGATTTGGCCTCAGTGTTCCAAGGTTCAGTGGCCTCCCAGACCTTATAAAATGTTTCTTGGTGTAGGCCTGGGGATGATTGTTACTTCAGCTTTTATTTTATTTGATTTGATTTTAAGAATATTCTATGGAGGTTTCATCTTCAGTGCCCAGTATTCAAGTGTAAAGAAAAGCATGTGGAAGCACTGAGTTTGAATGCTGAGTTACTACATAAATGCTTTTGAAATCTAACCCTTTTAGAAACAGAACCAAACAAAACTGGGCCCCATATCTCAAATGTCTCTAAAGTTAATTTTGGCAGGGCGCGGTGGCTCACGCCTGTAATCCTAGCACTCTGGGAGGCTGAGGCAGGAGGATTGCTTGAGCTCAGGAGTTCGAGACCAGCCTGAGCAAGAGTGAGACCCCATCTCTACTAAAAATAGAAAAATTAGCTGGGCATGCCTGTAGTCCTAGCTATCCAGGAGGCTAAGGCAGGAGGATCACTTGAGCCCAGGAGTTTGAGGTTGCTATGAGCTAGGCTGATACCATGGTACTCTAGCCAGGCAAAAGAGTGAGACTCTGTCTCAAAAAACAAACAAACAAACAAACAAAAACACAAAATTATTGAAAAAAATTAATCTTATAAAAAATTTTTTAAAAAGTTACTTTCCATGGTCAATACCCACCCAGGGTTAGGCCTGAGGATCCTGGGAACATTGGACCTCCAAGGTTGTCTCTCGTTCCAGATGCTGAATTTAGACATTTTCAGGCCCCGCTTTGGAGATAAGGAAGGTGAAGCCTGGAGAGGCAGAGGAAGCAGGTGATCCCTGACCTAGGACCACACTTATAGGGTGCAGCCAGCTGGGATTTTTACCCATGTCTACCTCCATGTTCTCAAGCACCTGCAAGCAGCTCAGGAATGCTTTCATCTGGGTGAGAAGGAAGGGTCCAGATTATTGATCTATCTCCTTCTAGACCGTGTAGCTCTGACTTCTCTTTCCAGAAATGCATTGGGTGCTGCCTGGGGCCTCACAGGCAAAAGTCAGGATTTAACATAATATTAATTCAGACATCAATGGCATCTACCATGTGCCAAGAACCTATAACATGATGTATGTATGTGGCTAGCTCCCTCTCATACATTACAAAATTGAGACCCAGATGACTTATGAAAATAAATGAAGACCACTCAAATGAGAACAAACAAAGGCTATTTGTACAAAATTTGCCATAACAAGGGAGTCCTCCACCACCAATGAAGGTTTGGGTGCACTCTGATTGTAGGTCGTTGGTATGGTGAAGCCATGGGCATGCTAACTAGAAGCACTCAATATGATTGGTTAGGGGAACAGATATGGCTTCCTCAAGTTGGTTCTAAGTTGGAAGCAGGGGCAAAATTAGGGAAGCTGTCAGTTATTGATTAAGTCCTAGCCATTTGAGGCCAATTGCTACAGAGGTTGTGGTTTGGCTTCTTAGACTGGTTGCTGCAGATTGTAGGTCAGGGTTCTATTTTTAGATAAGGTCTGGCTATTGTCTATTTGTATATTCATCCTCTCTCAGAGTCAAGTCACTGCACAGAGGTGTACTGCTCAGTGGTGTTTAGTTGAGACTTGACCCTGGTCTTATTTTGTTTGACTTCCACAGCTGCCTAATATTTGATATCTTTAATTTGGTGTTGCCAGTCTATGTCAGGAGCTCTTTCCTCTGTCCCTTCACAGCTTTGGTTGTGGCAGACCTGTTATATGCCAGGGACTTCCTGGGAGACAAATGTAAATGATCCCCTTTAAGGGGAACAGCAGCTGTGAGATGTGAATGCGAAAGGGCCATTTCCTGGACAGAAGATTGACTTTGTGAGGGACTTGAACCATGTATTGTTGGGATAGCTTATGATGAGGCTAGTTTAAGGAGGTGGTTAAAAAAGAAGTTGCAATTTCCTGTCATTGAGGGGCATCTGCCAGAATGTGCTGTTATATTATCTCCCCCTTTTTTAGTTGTTTACATCCATTAAGCCTCTACTACCTGCCAAGCAGTATGCTAAATAGTTTGCATAGATGATTCTATTTGGCAGCCAGATAAATCCTGAATTAGGTACTGTTACCCCCATGTAAAGATAAGGAAGGTGTTGCACATGACCACAAAGCTAATAAGAGAGCCAGGATTCTTAGCCAAGTCTGACTGCAGAGCTTATACTTCATCAATTTTAATTCAGTGGCCACACACTGAGATGCCAGGGTTAAAGAGATGTGGCTTCTGATCCTAGTTCTGCTCCTCCCAGTTGCCTGTCCTCTGGCAACTTGCCTAACCTTTATGGCTTCAATGTTTTCCACTATAAGATGGGAATAGAATTCTAGCTATAGATATCACATAGAATTCATGAGAGGAATAGATGGCATATGTGTGGTGCCTAAAACAAAGCCCAGCCACAGAGTAAGCACTCAGAACTATTTGCTTCTATTACTCCACACTGTCTGGTAGCCTCACATTATAACCTGTCATGCCCCTCTTTCATATGTGAAAAAATGGAAAGAGTCCTTTTTAGGAGTCAGGCATTCTGGGTTCTTGTTCTAGCTCTATTACCCTCTTTAAATTTGAACAAGCCACGTAACCCACTGTATCTATGTTTTGTCATTTATAAGATCATGAAAGCAAAAACTCTGCCCCATGCACACAATGCTGTTCTAGGAGTCAAATAAAACATTCTGATAATGTTTTGAATTATCAGAAAAGTACGAATGGATGAAGTGTTATACAAACTGTCAGGAATCAATCCATGCACTTCACTCTGGAGATTGGAGTGTCCTACATATAATGATACTCTCCACTCCTCTTTCTCAGAACATCTCCTCCCATTTCTTCTTTCTCCCCAAAGAAAGAGAAAGGTAATCAGATGAGGAGAATAAGATGGAGGGGAATTTTTTTTTTAAGTGAGCAGACGGGATGTTTGATGATAGTAAAAAAAAAAAAGTGGTTTACATTTTGGCTGTGTTAATGATACCGTGCTTGTGTTTATTTATTTTTTTAAAAAAAGGTATACCTCTTAATGATATACAATGAAATATTTATGGATGATATAATGTGTGAATTTTCTTCAGAACAATCCATGGGTAGAAGCAGGAGGATGGGTGAGGGTATTGATGCAATAGGATTGGTTATAAATGATAACTGGAACTGGTGTTGGGTAAGTGTGGGTTCCTTTTATGATTCCCTCTGCTTTTGTATAAGTTTTACATTTTCAAAAACTAATTTTTTAAATGACCAGGGTTACAAATTCAAATGCTGACAAGGTCTCACAGATAACATAACTGAGAGAAGCAAGCAAGGTGGGCACTATAGTAAATGGGGAAAGAATATGTCTTCTCCAATATGGATGGCCAATACTCAGCCGCAGGTGGTTTCTGGGTAGGAATATGGGTCCCAGGGTGGAAAATTTTCCAATTTTTAAACTGTGGCCCAAAATAAAAATGTTTACAGGAAACCTTGAATTCTTTAAATATTAGAAACTAACTCAAATATATTTTGTCAACACTGTGTTGGCCATTGAAAGGTTTGTGGAACAGATTTAGCCTGTAGTTGACAATTTACAAATTCTTTCTACGAAGCTAATTTTGGGTAATTTTCAAAATTCTGGAGCAATATAATGCAATGGAAGACTTCAAAGCTGACAACTCTAGAATGCCATCATTCTGCCCTGTTTTTGGTTTTTTTTTTTTTTTTTTTTTTCCATTTTAAGTCCTGATCCTATGCTTTGTTCCCCTTCTCCAGTCCTGCCTAGGAGGTTCTGGACTTTAACCTTCATTCTTACTTCCTAGTTCTGATCTCAAATACCTGACCACTGAGGACCAAGACATCATGAGTGTCCAAGACAGGAGGCCTCAGGATGAAAAAAAAATCAGCTGTTGGGCCCCATTTTACCTGGCACCTTTTGCAGCTCATCTCAATGATAAGTAGGCATTTTCGGAGAGGCTTAAGAAACATTATGTCTCACCAGGCAAGATAACAGGCTAGGAGGGGCAGGACACACTAGAGAAGGAAAAGGGGATTTTTAGAAACTAGTGTATTTTGTGATCAAGGAATGATTTGCTGAAGTTAAAGAGTCCATTCGTCTGATTTTATTCTGTTAAATTGAAGTAAATTTTAGCTTAATACCTTTTATTTTTAAAAAAGTATCTGTGGCATGGTTCCAGTCTTTTAAAATTGTCTCTGCATCCATGCATCCATTCATTCATCCGTCTGCATTTCTCTGTGTGTGATGATGTCTGTGAGAAGGTTCACAAATGTCAACTCTGATCATGTCTTCCTTATGAGATGTCAGTAGACCTATATTTTTTGCCCTGAACCTCCATAAATTGCTTGAATTTTTATATGTACAAGTTACACTTCTTATGGCTACATAGTGCAGTACCTAAAATAATCAATGCAAAAATTTAAACTTCAAAAAAGTACCATTTTTTATTATGTTGATTTTAAAAAATAGGAAATAACATCACATTATAAGACAAAATGCATGACATTAATTACATACTTTATCTTGTAATGCTGTTATCTGTTTTTCAATAAACAAATACTGTTTTTAGTATAAGTTTATCCTAAATATTGCATGGTAAATACTTATCAAAAATATATTTGTGGTTTATCTGCAATCCAAATTTTAGTCAGTGTACTATAATTTTATTTGCTCAATCTTGCAGCCATAAAGTGAACACATAGTGATTGTGCAGGGCATGCTTTGAATACTTTGACCATTTTCTGCCTATCCAACTTAAATTTTTCTTTTGATTCAGGAGAGATTCAGAAAAAAAATGCACTTAGATTTGGGCCATTCGTTTATTACATAGCAATGTGTACTATATGCAGATAAATATATATATTAAACGTATACATCCCATATTATATATTGTGATAACACAAACCCACACACCACTAGACAGCACTCTAAAGTCAAGCCAAATTGTGTTGATGCATCCGCTCAGTGAAATACATCTTGTGGCCCATCATCCTTTCCAGTATTTCAAGTTCCAGACTGAAAAGGGAAATGGACTGCTGTCCAACTTAAGACTTGGAGAGCTTCGTTCGAAACTGAAAAAAAGAAGGAAACTGCTTTCCCTACTGGATTATTTACACCAATACACGCAGCCCTGTCTTCAGCCGACGAGGTGAGGGAAGGGCTTTTCCCCATAACAGAACTGTTCCGAAGGTTTCCTCCGCTTTGGGCTGTGAGGCGGAGCGGGTTATGGGAACCCGGCTGGCTAAAGCATGCGCTGTTTCTGTGGCTAGAGTGGGTCCAGTGTCTGGCTCAGTGGCTCCATGGCCTGTTACTCATGAAAGGGCACAAGTAAACCTATTAACAGGCAGAAACAAAGAGGATGGCCCGGGGCACAAAACTCAGCTTTAGAGTGGGAGGGTGCAAATGGGAGCGATAGGACTGGTTTTAGGAGCCTGGGCTGAACAGCTTCCCCCCACCCAATCCCCTCCACCTGATGCCCATAGCCATTCCAGTCCCAGATCAACTGAAAAGTATGAATGAAAGCAGCAGTTCCATGAGGAGCATGTGGCTTTGCTCAGCTGGCTGTTCTTAGACGACACGGCTCTCTTGTCCCTGAAACCTGAGGCCTCCCTTGGTGGCCATGGAGCAGGACACCAAACCCACTCCAGCTGCGAAAATAGAGCTAGAACGTGCTCTCATGAGCCTAAGAAGGTCTCCTTTGGCCAGAATCCCAGAACCCGCCCCCACACAACCACCCAAAGCAGAGGAAACTTTGGCAACAGTTCTAGTATGTCCCTCAACAAAGCCCTTCCCTCGCCTGGGATTGGTTGGGGGCAGGGATGAGTGTATCCGTGTAAACAATCCTGAAGGGAAACCGATTTCTTGCCATTTTCTAGTTCCATATGAGGCTCCCCAAGTATAACTTGGACAAGAGGCAATTTCCTTTCTCAGCTTCAAACTTGGAAACCTGAAAAGAAGACGATGGGTCACAGGATGCACTTCACCTAGTGGATGTATCAACAGTACAACAGTTCTGCTTGACTTTGGCATGTTGGGGGGGGGCAGTGTATCACATTATATAATATACAGGTAGTCAAAAGATATGTTCTGGCCAACTGGGTGAGTCAGTCGGGTTTCTCTTAAAAAACAGAACCAATAGGATGTCTATATTTTTATCTTTTATAGCTATATTTAGATAAATAAATGATAGATGAATGATAGATACAAAGATATGAAGAGATTCATTATAAGGGAATTGGTTTACATGATTATAGAGGCTCACAGGTTCCCAGATTTGCACTTGGCAAGCTCCAGACTGAGGAGAACTGATGGTGAAGTTGTAGTCCCAATGCCATAGAAAGCCAGTGTCCCAGCTCCAAAGCAGACAGACAGCAGGAGTCTCTTCTTACTTATGGGAGGATAAGCCCTCTTGTTCCTATTCAGGCCTTCATCTGATTGGATGAGGCCTACCCACAGTGCACAGGGCAATCTGCTTTACATGGTCCCCGACTGAAATGTTAATGTCATCCAAAATCACCCTCCCAGACACACCCAGAGTAATGTGTGACCAAATTCCTGGGCATCCTGTGGCCCAGTCAAATTGATACATAAAATTAACCATCATACTGGGTTTACCTGCCAAAAATGAAATGTCTGACTTTAGACAGCATTTCAGGACTTACAGCCATCAGCCGTGCAGAGCATTGGCAGAAAGGAGGAAAGAAGAGGGGTTAGAACGGGAAAGAAGTGAAAAATAAGGAAGGAAGATAAGGGTGGGCAGAATAGTGGAAAGGGTGGAGAGGGAATGAATAAGAGAGAATAAAATTGACAAAAGAGTAGGGTCGAAGGAATGTAATTCAAGACCTAGGGTGCAAAGGCCTGAAGAGATAGGTGCCAACTTTACCTCCATCCCTTTTCCCTCACCCTGTGTAGCCCACCACTTCCTAGAGGCCTCCCAGGCCAATTGTCCTGAATTCAGGAACCAAGCTAACAGAGGAGAGAGACCTGCAGGCATCTCCAATTTCTCTCTGGTGAGCACAGTATCCCTGATACAAAGTCACCTCCCCAGTTCTCTTAGGAGGG